>JAOBRD020694665.1:0-14630 GCA_027575215.2 Hydrozoanthus sils
CAGGGGTACCAGCGCTTGCCACCCCCTTCCCTCGCCCTCCCCCCCCCCCTCCCACCCATACAAATTCTGAACCGCAACTAGAAATCATTAAAATAGGTAATCATGGACTACACATAGCTACAGCAATACAGCAATAAAACAAGCCAGAAGTTCTGGATCGAGTCTGTCGATCCAGTTGTACAACACAAATACACACAGCAAGGAATGATCACAGTATTGCTTCAGTAAAGTGCAAAAAAGAATTATATTTCTGTTTAATATATTGCAAGCTTTCCTTTGAGCCATCTTGTAGCATTAACTGCAGTCAAGGCAAAGTTAAAACCGAACATGATTGACCTATGCAATAACTTGGTTCCAGGTTCCCACCTTATTGCCCATGCTTATTAGTTATGCACACTCTCCTTGCTTGCTAGTGGTCACCCTCTTACAAATACGATGACAAGGTAGCTACTGCTGATATCAGCGATAGCTACAAAAAGTCAACAGAAGGCGAGTTTTTGAAAGCATCAAGACTGCTCTTCACCTTTTACAATTATCACACAGTGAAAGCAGGCAGATGTTGTAAATAACGCTTTCAAAGTCATGATCACTGCACAAGCTAGTACTAATAGCTCATCTTAACTTTGTGTTTTATTTATCTCCCTTAATTTCTTTTCTTTTATGTTATTAACTGTCTACATATCATACTGTATGCAAAATGAAATCATTCAATCCATATTTATCTTAGGATTCAACATGACCCTAACACCAAAGTTAACATGTATTGAATTAATCATACAGCATAATATTTTTTTATGTTGCAAGCCCTTTCCAACTGCAAAATGGCAAGCTCTTATTGGACAAAACACCTAACAAATTAAAGGCAGATTCTTATTAAACTTGCTCCAGCAGTCAGTAAAGAATTCTCAACTGGCAACTGCCCTACTTCGTCAATGTTAAAATAATGCAAGATCTTTTAAAACTGCAAGAACTTTCGAACTTTCGAACATTCAAAGAAGGAAACGAACCAGACTGTTTTGATGGAATAATATGACATTGTATAAATTAATCCCGGGGTTAATACACATGTGTAGAATGCCCAAAAGCATAAAACAGGTCCAAAAAAATATCCTGAAAATCCCTTTGTTAATTTTTTGTTTTATTTTTTTCTCTGAGAATAAGAGAACAATATAAACAAATAATTCTTGTCAGCTGTAAGTCGGAGCGGAATCTTGGTTGATTTCTTATCGATTCTGACAAGTTACTGGCACAACGATCAAAGATTCGTTTTTGAAGATTACTATTTTCTCGAATAAAACAGATTTAACTTGCGTTTGTACATACATATACCTCGTTTATCATACGTGCATAAAATAATATACAACGTACACGAGGTAATAATGAAGCTTTGATCAAACGCGGTCAGTATCTGTGCTGTATAAATGTCTATCGATGTTTTGCAAAAAAAACTCACCATGGCACTTTGAGGGAAGTTTAGCTTCCTTCTCGTCAATGTCGTCGCTGACGACCAGCAAACAGTGTGTGAAAAACACAGCTCCGATCACCAATGCCCAAAGACGATTCATCTTGCACTCTTCAAACCCCTGTCTTAACTGCCTCTGCATTAAGTCTGCAGCTGGACAAAACAAGCCATCCAACTCCCTCCTATATTTACAGCTGTTCCTGGCATTTTATAATTCTCTACAAAATTGCATTATTTGACCATGAATGTATTTTTCAACTAACTTCCTGCCATCGGTGGACTCCCGGGTAGACTGTGTTCCAAGCTCTTCGCGGTCGATCGGAACAAAACTTTCGTGGCTTACTCGGAAATGTTCGGAAAATGTTCGGATTTCCAAGATGGCGGCCATAAGTTGGACTCTCCAGAAACTACGGTTTGAACTTTCAGCATGTCAAAAATGTAAGAGTACAAAAACGCATCGCTTTCTTATTCTTAAAGACCGTTTCCTTACACTTGCTGCTTTTGTTTCTAGGCTTGGGAGCGTTAACGATTGCAAGAAATGCCAGCAAGAAAGCTGCTGGAAGTACGAAGAATCAAGGAAATAACAAGAAAGGAAAACGTTTAGGGGTAAAGAAACATGAAGGTATGCATTGAGCGTGAAATTTAAACTTAACTTATAATACAGACTTCTAGTAGCTATTTACTTAAAATATCCTTGCATAGTTAAAAGAAGCTTTCTTTTTTGTTTTTACAGTATTGACAGACTGTACATGTACGTACATCAAGTTTTAAAAATTTTAGTTTCTGTTGAAGACTTTATGATGGTAAAATAACTGTTTTACCTTGTGTATTTTAGGTCAAAGTGTGATAGCTGGAAATGTTTTAGTACGGCAAAGGGGATACAGATTTCACCCTGGAATGAATGTAAGTAATTTGTTGGTAGCAGTGGCTGACACCATAATTATCTTCAGCCGAGATGCCAACTCTCCCGAATTTTGCGGGAGACTTATGCATTTTTGATTGATCTCCCGCTTTCCCGCAGTTTTAGAGAAAATTTAGATATGTAAAAAGTAAACAGCACAACAACATTGTGCTGTTTATTTGTTCCCGACTCATGAAGGACAATGCAACATAAACAAACATAAGCATTGTTCTGACTATTGTACATTAGGCTTCCATACAGTCTTGTGCATTTTTAGATAAATAAATACTATGTACATTGTATGGCCGGGCAGAGAAGGATTATCCAAAGAGATGTATGAATAAATAGGCCACATAGGAGATATGATACGAGGCAATATGAATGTTTAAAAAGTCTATACAATAAAATTTCAAGCCCCAAAACCACCAAAGAATCTCCTGCTTTTCGAAGCTCAAAGGTTGGCATCTCTGCTTCAGGGACTGTGCAGTGGGGATAGCTGAAGGGCTTTAGCCACCCCAACAAATTTCCAAAAATTTCCGAAAATAATGGAGCAAAAAAATTTTACACAGTTTTGATAAAGAAAACAACTTGGTAAATGTGGCAAATAAATTTCCATCAAGGAAGGAAAGGAGATCTTGATTCCACATATATGCACCAGTCAATTGAAACCATGGACCCCCACGACATGCCAGGCATTTAACACGTCCATAGCCCGTCTTTAATTGTTGTTTAACTGCCTTGTTACCTGGGGTTCTGTGAATTTAACAACTGCCACTTGAGAGATGGTATCAGTGTGGAGGAATCAACTGCATGTGACTGTTACAGACATGGGGGAATGAGTGGGGATTTAAAAATTGCGAACAATGAAAATGTCAATATGATGTGAAGAATTCAGCCTGAATAATTTTCAGCCTGACATTCTTCCAACAAAAGGTTAAAAAAAAGTTTACATCTTAAAATAAGAATGACTAGAGAATCAAATGTTCTTAAATAGCAGACCTTGGGAAATTTTTCCAGTGTCGGCAGGCGTGTAAGGAATTAAGTCTGATGTGTTTGTATGTCTGGCAGTAGCTTTTATGCCAAGGGTTTGAGATAATCATTGAAATAGGCAGACCGTGTCTCTTTAGTTTATGACTGTCTGCCTCTTTATATTACTTTTTACTTATTATTTTTCATAGAACCTTGTATGTCCTGTTGTTGGAGTTAAGAGTTTTACTCTGAGTAAACTAGAAATAGTCAGTCACACAGTCAAAAACTGATAAACACATGTAGATTTTAAAAAGGAAAGGAAAAAAATAATTCTAAATACTGTTTAACTCTTAGTACTAAACACCTGCAGTTTGCAAAACTTAAAATAGATAAAGCTTATTAAGCTTTAGAAAATATTTTCTGTGCTTCCAACTCTGTTGCAAAAACATGGAATTGTTGGGAGAACACAAGAAAAGGTTTGGATCATGAGCTGAAAGTGTGCATGATTTCAAAATCTTGTGAGTGTTCTCCCAACATTCCTGTCAAGTGTTTCCAACAGAAAGTATCTTCTAAAGCTTTTATCAACTAGTAGTTCTTAAAAAGAATGAAATGCTGCCTGATTATTGAGGTGTGCAAGGGTAAATACTAAATTATTTGAATTAACATGCTGTGAATTTGATCAACAACTGATTGTGTCCGCGAGTTGACAGCAACACTTTCATTGCATAAGAAAGAAGAAAGAGCCATAAAAGCACATTGCCTTCCTCTCGAAAGCTTTCAGATGCTTGATGAATGCTTACTTGCTGTGAATTTGATGCATTATTCGTACCATATTTAACCTTTCTCTCAAAGACCACTCGCATTCAACACAGGAAACCAACGAACAAACCTTGTGCAGAAGCTGATTGGCCTACAGTGGTCGAACCAACCATATAATAATTATGGAACACCACACATACAGGAAGCAAAAAGCCATGAATTCACTCCCCTGATTGGCTTCGAGAGGAGCCTATTTTTGCAACTAATAGCAACTGGTGACATCATTCATGGTTTCTACCCAGATTTATAAAATGGTCCTTGGCCAATCAGGGAGTGTGTTTTACTGAATTTATTTCAAAAGAAGTTAAAGCCTTACATGTATCTTGAACCTTAAAGTTTTGTGCCAAATCCTTCAACTGAACTTGGGCAGCATTACCCCACATACTTTATAGTTCTACATGTTAAATTTTGCTTTATCCAATTGGAATGTTTTGTTTCTGTCCAAATGGCAGGTTGGTGTTGGCCGTGATCACACATTGTTTGCTTTGGTTGAAGGAGAAGTTAAAATCAGCAGAGAGCTATTAAACCCATACCCCTGGGCTCTTGGCAAGAAAGGACCGATACATGAAAGAAAATTTATGCATGTCATGGAGAAAAACCGAAAGCCACAAAGACTGGTGTTGGTGCAGAATTCCTGATGTTATTTTACCTTTTTTCTGATCAAGCACTTGTAACATCAGAGTCAACAACCAAAGTTGCTTCTTTTTTGACTAATTCGCTATGGCAGTGATGAGTGTAGTAGCTGCAATGCAGTTAATTTTTCCAAGTGGGGGGTCATGTAAAACTTTCATGGACTAGTTGTATGACAAGCATTAAAATTTCAGCAGTGTCGAGAATTACCTTCTGTTAAAGTTTTAATTAAGGCTAAATCTTTCTGGTTTTAATTTTTTGTACTATTTAACTAAAAATGTTCACATTTTTCAGACGGGTCAGAAAGCCTTCTTTGTCAGGTCATTGACCCAAGACACATCTCTTATCTGGAACATTGAGTAGTGATAATAACAACAAAGATAATGAAAAGTTATTATTACTATCAAAAACTGACTTTGACTTACTAACAGCTGTAAGTGAGGAGTGAAATTATTCTGAACATCCTCTCATATTATCAGTATATTTGAACAATTATTATTGGAAACATCTGTTCAGAAGAACTAAAAATCCATCCAAAACATTTCCTTCAGCACAAACGTTTTGTCAACATTTTAAATTCACCAAGGTTTTGCATAATGTTGCAGAGTCTTTGAGGACCTATCACAAAAAAAGTGTGGATTTTACTAATTCTTAAAAAAAAAGTTGGATATCTTTACTGTGTGCGCTTTTACAGTATAAGTCAGTTATGCCTTACCACTCAATACAAACTGGTTTTATACAGAAATAAAAGCAGAACAAGACCAACATAGCAGGCAGAGAGAGGGTCTAGGCCTCTGCTGTTTGTTTTCAATTGTCATTTTTTTCCTCTGGTCAACATCCCAGCCCCTAACCACCCACGCCACTCTACTTCGCAACACCCACTTTTCTCTGTTAGCCATGTAGAACTAATTATTTTGATCAAAGATATAAAGTCTGCATGCGATGGTCCAAAGGGTTGACTGGGTTGTCCGGTTGTTTCAGATGAATGGAATTTTCAGGAAGTAACCGGCCCTTAAGCTCTCTCGAAGACGACTACAAATGACAATCAAAAGTCAACACTTTGCACATCGGCTCTCAACTTAAAACAAAATTCAAGCTGTGAAGTCCCACATATTCAGTACGAACAGCTCGTATCTTGCTACGATTTCAACTCTTTGAGGAACGACCACAAAGTTATTATATTTTTAAAGTAAACTTCTAGTTTTTGTTCCATAGGTATCTTAATTTACTTTCTAATACAACATAACCATCGTTTACACTGGAACCGCTCAACTTTTTTGACAAATATTGTGGATTTTTTGGTATCCGGACGTTTCGTACCCAATCCTCAGACGTTTCGTACCCAATCCTCGGACGTTTCGTACCCAGTCCTCGGATGTTTCGTACCCAGTCAAGACGTTTCGTACCCAATCCTTGGACGTTTCATACCCAGTCCTCGGACGTTTCGTACCCAATCCTCGGACGTTTCGTACCAAATCCTCGGACGTTTCGTACCCAGTCAAGACGTTTCGTACCCAATCCTCGGACGTTTCGTACCCATGTACCCAATCCTCGGACGTTTCATACCCAATCAAGACGTTTCGTACCCACTTAAGATTTTGCGTTCCTACTTTCGTTTTGGCGTAGAAATCATTTGTTTTCACTGCTTTGATAATTGGAATCATACTTAACATGTATATTTGTTTTGACTTACAGAGAAACTACCGAGTTAGTGCCGCCCCGTTAGGTAAAGCGCGCGGTATTGAGTTTCATTTTGAAAACTTTCGCGTAAGTGTCGAGTTTAGCTCCGAAAAAACTTTTATGCTCTGTGACTGAAAACTTTAAAAGCTCCGAGAAAACTGTTATCATGCTACTTGAAAACTTTTATTGCAGTGTTAAGTTTTGCTCTGCGAAGATCGATGCTTCTTGCAGTTCCAAACTCGATACCGCGCGCTTTACCTAGCCGACGGTTTCTGAAAATCAAAACAAAAATACCTGCTAAGTATGATTCCAACTATTAAAGCAGTGAAAACAAATGATTTCTAAGCCAAAACGAAATCTTAAGTGGGTACGAAACGTCCGGTAACCAATTTTTTAGTGCCTCAACGGAAGGAAGTTCTGTTGGATATTTTGTAAGGTTTAGTTTGTGATTTCTTGGGAATAGTTGTAAAGTCTAGGCAAATGTCAATTTTCGCAATGCTTGAGATACAATTTATTGACGACCTTTTTCCATTCACGAGTGTTTGATGCAGTAACAGCTTCAGAATCCTCTGTAGCGATTGATTGAGACCAAAGTTTGCTCGCGCATTTAACATGTCGGCTCGCTCGATTGACACTTGTCTCTCCCCTAAAAAAAACAGTCGCTACGCAGGCTACAATGACTAATTTGAACAACAAACTATAATTGCTCTGCAGCCAAATGCATTGGACGGAAATTATTCCAATTAATTAAGAACACACCATGACTATTGTCTCGGTGTGCACAGTACTGCTTAACATTTTTAAAAGTAAAAAGGGAAGGCGCCAGAGTAGAATGAATGAATGTTTCTTTGTTGTAATTTGACGCAAAAAAATAAATAACAAAAAGAAACTTTATAAAGAGTTTAAAATTTAAAAAAAAAACAGTTATAAATAAAATTATACTTTTTAGTTTTGAAAACGGTCAAAAACGAAGTTTGTTTCACTTGTCAGTTGTCTGTTTTGTAGAAGACTTAACTGCGCACAAATTTTGCTCGCGAAGAGATGGGACACAGCGCAAACAGCGTTTGCGCACTACAGGGACTTCACGGCCACTTGCTGTTTGCAGTCAGTATTCCTAATTTTCATGGTGTTGGACTATAAGCAAACTGATCAGTGTCATTGTCCAAGGAAATGTTTAAACTGACTTTGTTTGTCAACGATGAAAAACAATACTTTAAGTTTCAAATATTAAGTTTATATTAATATTAAATGTTAAGTTTCAAATATTTTATAATCGAACGACGAACAGACTTCGAAGGTTTAACAAGTGGTAAACTGCCCCGCTGAAATGTTTTCTTTTAAGGCAAAACCGATAAATGGATTAATGGATGTATGTCCAGGATAAGAATCCATTTGTAAAAGCAGGTCGACTGACTGATCTCCCGATCGCGACACCATGAAAATCAGTTCTACTCTAAAACTATAATGTGTCACGAAGTTAGATATCCGTCTTTGTAAGAAGTTTCTTTGGCTAAGTTTGAATGGAGCAAACAACTTGCATGACAGGTACTTGTCTTCACGTCTTATTAGCCTGTACAATATGCAATGTAAATATTTCAGCTTTCTTTCTTGTCCTCTAGTCAGTTAAACGCAAAAGCGTTGCCAGTGTGCCTGCCGTAAATCGCTTGTATTTTGCAAAGGATTTGTAATGCACCCCATATATGAGAACGAAACTCAGATAAACATTCGGCTTTGTTTGATACGAGGATTTTCCGTTTTAACAACTTTATCGTATGTTTTTAACTCGTGGAGATCAACTTTTTTTCTCTTTGTTGCACGGAATTTTTGAAAATAAAACAAAGTTTGATTGGTTTCTGCTGAAATTGAGCCACTGAAATCAGAAAGTATAATGTTATATATATATGTAAATTTGTCGCGTTTTCTTTAAGCAAATAGAAATGACCATTTTCTGGCTTGCCTGCTGACAAATGAATCAGAGCCCAAATCAGTTCTTTCCAAAATCATTTTTTAGAAGACTTGTGGACAGTTTTAAGTTTTTTCTACGATTATAGATGAATAACAAAACCAGATCCAGAATGATTTTTTGCTAAGTTCTAACTTGCCAAGCCTTTAATGCAAACTCGAGAATATTATTTTCTTTGCCGTTTGTCACTGAATTCACTGGCAACTGAACTGAAGCCCAAAACAGGCTAATTGTTTCTGAACAAGTGTAGTGCTATTTGAAAGATAACTTGTTTCTGGAGCCTATATGAAGAGATATCGTGACGGAAAACCAACACAAGCTCAGTCTGATTTCTCATTTTCTTGGCTTATTCAAATTAATGCAATACCAGCTGCAAAAACACAGAATAAACTCGAAAATAATTTATACAATTCATATGAGAACTAACTATCATCTTTGCGTGAAATTTGTTACTTTAAAGGTACGTCTTTTGATTCGGAGTTTACGGCTGAGAAACAACACTGAATATTCCCCCAATAAATATGATAAAGAAATGAACGCCTGTCTTTATTCATTTAAAATGTCTTTGCTGTAGACGTTGCTTTGTGATTTTCATTGAACTGTCGTAGAAAATCCTCAAGGATTCTTGTCTTTTCCTTCCCACTTCTATCAGTGCCGTGTGTTGCTGCCGGTATTTCGTTATCATGTCGTCAACCGTTAAGTTTGGAAAATGTAGCGGTTTTTTTCGCAGCGCGGTAAACTGTGATGCTGTTGATTGTTTGCTAATCACAGGAAGAGAAGAAGAAAGAGAAAAATTGCAATTTATCCGACCCTTTTGATTTCCTGTCAAGTTTTTCTCTGATTGCTTTTTGATCATATTATTTTGTGGTCCTGACTTACAATATTGAGCTAAAGCAATCTGTTGTGATTTTTTTCTCCTTTCTGACGAATTTAAATTTCCTGACTTCGTATCTCTTTTGAGATAACCCTTAATCACCTTTGTTTCAGGCTCCCAAACCCAAGAACGAAATAATTTTTTCGTGTTAATCTTCTGCCTTATTTTTTCGATTTCACCATCAATGTTTTTATCAACAGTATCTTTTATGATAACCCTACCAGTTTCGGAAGGGTATTTCAGCGACAGACTGTTTTCTTGCCTCCAGAAAGGTTCCGGGTTATGCTGTTTGGAAAGAAATCTTGAATTAGAAGGAAGCGTTTGCGCCATCTTTGGATGATACGATTCTTCGGTTGGTTCTTCTTCTTTGTCAATATTATTAGTCTCTATATTTTCACACTCTTTCGCAACCCGACTCTTATTAACTTCAGTGTTTGCCTTTTCAAAGTTAAGAGTTTTATTCTCGCCAAAGCTTTCTTCAAAACAGCAATTGTTCGTAGTTGAAATGTTTGATTCTTGATTCAATTCTCCAACACTGGATGCTCTTGAATCAAGTGGAATCGCTCTTGGATTTGCAGCTTCTAGCTTGTCTTTCATTCCATTTTCCTGGTGTTCTGTAATCACTTCTGTGTTCGTTCTCGGAGAGTGGATCGATGCACCACTGGCAGTTCTTTTTCCTAGACGATATTCTTCAAGCTTGTCAATTGTACGATTTATTGCAAGTGATGGCGGAACCATTCTGCCATTGTAACTCAGACCGAAGTCTTCGGGACTGATATAACTGCATTCAGGATCGTCATCCCATGAAACGGCAGTCTTTAAAAAATCGACTTCGCCTTCTAAATCGAGGTAAGGTGTAGAGGACGATGAAGAAAGAAGCGAATCCATGAGGGCTTTGATTGCATGTGCAGAGCGGACCGAGCTATACACGACTGCATCAACCCTTGTGGTTATTTCATAGCTTAATATCTTGAACGACCTATCCCAATATAAAAAATTAGTGAAATGCAAATCTTTTGCGACATTCTATCAGTCAGAATCAATTGTACACTTTTTGTCAATCAGCAAATCCTGACTATATAAGTTAAAAACAGTTCTTAATCCTACTTATAGTTTTCCACTGAAATTCTAGGTTTCTAGGCAACCACAAAAGATTACTCTGTGTAAGAATTGATTGTACTCGCATTAGCTAGAATATTGAGTTTTTTGTTAAAATGTTTTTGTTTTTTTGTGTTAACTTCTCCCCGAGGACGATTACAGGAGGCTTAAAAAGTTAAATACATTCTGTTTGTTTATAATTGTTGTCTATTACTCTGTGAAAAGTCGTTTCATTAACTTTGAAAGAGCCGAGAAGAAATTGATTTAAAGATAAAAATTGAGTTTGGCGCGTGCACAATATTTGTCATTCATAAAATAAAGCAAAAAAATTGTGTTGTGTTTCACTTAAATTACTGTCTTAATTTCGAGCATTACAAATTTCCGTACTATTTGGTACGCCAGCTAATGAAATTCATCATTTTCATGTAAATAAGAAAGAAGTTTTCAATTTTTTTTTCTTCAAGCTGTCAAGCAAGAAGGACAGATCAAAATATAATGTGCTATAAGGGGTATTATGAAAAATCGCATCTGGATTTTTAGGGAGCAACACATAAATAGATAAAATACCTCCCGCCATAATGTCTGAAAGTTTTTTTAATTTGTTTGCTTACGTTTATTTTAACGAACGTTCGAAAGACAGATTAGCCTGTATTATTTTAGATATTTTTATTCTCATGAATGTTTATATTTTGAAAAATGTCGAACTTTATGTTTGATGAATCTGATATTATTGAACGAATTACATTACGTCCTGTATAGTGCTAGGTTTCAAAATTGAAAAATTCGTTTGTTTGGGCACCGTTAGAACTAACTAATTGAAAAGGTACGTACCGTAGCAAGCCACGGAGTTTCAGATATTTTTCGGCCACAACATGCTGGACAAAAGAGATTTACTAAAGTATTACAAGATCACCTTAGAACTGATAAGCAAAATGGTTTTGACTTTCAACACTACCAAACAAAAGAAATGGGCAATTTACCATCGGTTAGTTCGTTTTGTTAATTAAATTGAGACAACTTCTTATAAATTATACAACAGAAAACATCACAACAACAAAAATCTCATTTCGTTTAGATCCAAATCAAATAAATATCTTTTTATGTTTTAGAAATTGATGAATTTCGCCAAAGCCTAAGCTAACTTTTGTTTTTTGAAGAAAAAGAAGTTCTTGAAATTTGTTAACGACGAACTAAAAGAAGTCTATTGATGTAATTCCAGATTTTCAGAATTTCAACGTTTAATTTGACTTGCCTTACTCACTTTGATATGAAAAGGAAGCGCATTTCATGTAAAACAGACTAGTGGAAACCTGCCAAAACGAAGTTAAGAAAAAAAGTCGTGGTTTTCAATATAAAAATGCAGATATCAGGAAAATTGACCGTTTGTAAACTTGAATTACGACCATCTAAAACTATAACTGGGTGCCCGAGTTTTTTCCTTCATTGTCAAGAGGCCTACAAAAAATTCAAATGCATTCAGTTTCTCTTCTCTTTTTCCTCAATCGATTATAAAAAAAAATGACATAAACAGCTGGATTTTTTCTTAGTTTTACATCGTCTCTTTAATAAAACACCGAGGATAGCGTGAGTCGAGATTATTTGATCTTAGCTTTTTCGCTTATGAGGCTATGTTTTCAGACAAAAAGAAAATTGATGTGTTTGCAAAATCACGAGACGTGAAACCAAAACTCCAAAATTGATAGAAAATGTGTGCAAGTGTTATGTAGTCTGAATTCATTGCATTGGGTATTTAACTGAAACAAGCGACCCGATTTCTTGACGGCGGAACGGTTGCTCGACCGTATTTGACTGGTAAATAACTCTTTATATCTTAGTTTGGTATGCAGCTGGACCCTTTTGTGTCCCCTGATGGGCTAGAAACCTAGCTTGACAAGGGAAAGTCTAGATTGTAATGCTACTTAGTTGTAGTACTAGGTTTTTGCTCTTTAATAGGGACCTTTAGCAACGAGGGCGCGCCATTACGCCGAGGACATGCAGCGGCAGTAAACAATGGTGCATGAATACAATAAAGCACCGTGCTGGTCATGCACCTGCACGCTGTCGTCTTCAAAATTTTATCAAGAAAAGCTTAAGTTTGAAGTTCTTACGACTACGGAAACGATAAACAGAAAATTTCTCAAACTTCCTTTATCTTTATTCGGGGAGCTTTAATCTTTTTCACAAAGAGCCAGAAGTAAGTAAGAAATGTATGTTTTGCAAGCCGACATCATTGTCGATGTTGCCGTCCACGTTGCTATTAAGGTCCCTCAGTAATTATCAGATTGTTCTTAAGTTGTTCTTAATTTTTTTGCCAATCTAAGCCCCGTTAACTGTTCTTACGTAAAGTTGTCCTTAAAAAAGCTTGTGCATATAAAACTAACAAGGATGCGAGGTATTTCTTACCTAACAAAACACAAAAACACACGCACTTATTACACTGAAAAAACACTACAAGTAACATAAGAAAAATCTACGAGTCACAAAACTTTTTTGAAGACTCATTATATTCAGTTTTTAAAGTTGAAAATAGCCGGCGCCGTTGATACATACAAAAACACCAAATATCTGTGCCGCTAAGTTCTAAAGCTAGGGGGATGATTGTTTTAATATTTAGTATTTTTCATACCTGTATAATTAAAGCAGGCGCTTTCGTCACAGAAACTGAAAAAAAAAAACATATTTTGATAATCAGGCCTATTTTTTTCTGGCGATGAGTGCCCGCTTGTTGTTAACCAAGCGCTTTTTAACTTTTTTTTATGATTTCAAATTCTTTGCAAATGTACCAAGCAATTTTTGTCGCTTTCGATCTAATTAAGCACTTTCGAACGACCAAAAAAATCGAGCCAAGCTTTATTCATTGTTTTTTAAACAACTATTAGAGCGATTAAGAAATAGAGGATCAAATTTGATTGTTTTAATGACAAAATACTATACATCAGAAAGCTACTATCCGGATATCACTCACGCTAAAGTCTTTTTCTTTGGTTTTACTTGTTAACTTCTTCATGTAAAACGCTACGATTGCCTTCTATATAGATCTGTCGTGAAACTTGATATCATTTGGCCAAACTGTGAACATACTAGCTAGGGGAGCCAATCAAAGTTCGCGGAAATTAAATTAAGAACGTTAATGCTATCCAATACCAAAACTAGTTTTCTCTGTTGGGTCTTTTTTGCTCAATGCACAGAATATCCGGATCCCATGCAGATGCAAATCCACCAAGCTTGTAAATAGCCAACTGGCCTGCCTCCAGTTGCATTCAGTAGTTATTATTATTTACAGTGTCCATATGTATATACAAGTGCATTTACAGATATTGTACCGCCTTTTAGCATTCTGTGTTGGCTATGACTGGAACATTATTGAATGTGAAATGAAATGGAATAAAATTTTGCAGTGGTAATAGCACTTGATACGAGATGGACCGGAAACTCGATTATGATTGTGTATATATAAGTTGTGAATTTATTGAAAGTTTACGAGCTCTCAATTATAGTTTTGAGCGATATCGCAAACGAGTAGACCATTACAGTCTCGACTGTCCCATTTCTGCTTGTAAACATATTTGTTTTCTAATTTAACTCAGTTTTTCTGGGGAAATGAAACAACTTAAATGAGTGTTAAGACGAAGTTTTATCTCATTATCATAAACGTCGATTCTGCGCCGTAATTCGATAGTATTCTCTCAATAACGGGGTCCTGAACACAGCCTGACCAAGATCATCGATATAGCGTCTTCTTAACCTGCACCTTGCGCTTTCAAGCGGTTGTAGCGTCATTTCTCCATTTTTCTTAAGATCTCCATCGTCAAAAGTCCGTTTTTCCCATGTGTTTCTGTATGACCCACTCATCTCAGTCTTTTCTGCCATCTCAGCTGAATTTTCTACCCTGAGACCGCTTTCAACTTCCTTTATGTATAAATCTAAGTTATTAAGATTGAAGTATTGATAATCTTTATCCTCCAGGCGCTCGTTCCTTTTCGTCATCGTTTCTCTGCTTATCGCACACCTAAGAGTACGATTACCGACTTTTGTACTTAATGGCCTTCGAGTCGAGAATATTTGACCATTGGAAGTGCGTGAACAAGTCAAAGTACTAGTAGATCCTTTCTTCAAAAGTTTTTTTGTCGGTGGAGGTGGTGGGTGGCGGCACATACCCCCCTACCCCATCCCCCACCACTTTTTCAGAGCTCAATTTCTCAAAACCTGATTTAGGGGTATTGGTTTTTATTGT
>JAOBRD020694770.1:0-14630 GCA_027575215.2 Hydrozoanthus sils
ACATCTTGCTTGTTTTCCGGGTATTTTTTCCTTCAGGAAGTATTTTACTAGAAGTATAAATAAAGCGTAACATAACACCTGTCAGGTTACAAGTGTAAATGTACGCCAAAACTTGCAATCTAATTATTTGAAAACATTCGGTAAAGGAGTAACTACAATAGCGGATTTGGACAAAACAACGATTGCAAGCAACGAGACAAAGGATCAGGAGTGGAAACGAAGACCTTTAGGAAACCAACAAACACCGGCAGTAAGTCACGAAGACTACCGCTACAAGAAATAATTTAAATGCACAAGACGTATTTTGAAATGTTTAAAAAAGGTTTCTTACGATTGGTTACAACAAGAAAAAATAAGGCTATTTGTTGTTACATGTTCAAACCTCGAGAAGAATGCGCTGCGTTTACTTTTTGTGGAAGCGAACTATTCTTCGTTCGTAACTGTTCAATAGGCCGTTTTTACCTCATTAGCATATGCATTCTTCTTTCTAGTTCAGCTAAAGAGACAAAGCTTCTGCATAATGAAATGTTCCTGCAGAACAAACTTTCTCTGAATATATAAGATTGATATGCTGAGCATTCTTTCCACGTGGTTTTAAAAATTGGAAATTTTACAAAAATGTATGGCTCATTATCGTTCTTGCCTCCAGTTGTTTTGCATTTTTTTGAATGGCAATTTCTTCTTTGAAACTACACTTATAGAACCAAAAGTAATTTTGATAAACACTCAAATTTCAAAGTCAATTGTTGTTTATTATTTCTACAAGTTGTATGCTAATGAGTCAGAATGTAAACAATGACGCAGGTAGAAACTCACCTATAGGAGGACAAACCTTGCCTTAATAGCGTGGCACCTTTTGGGGAGGTATTACTCTACTATTGATAGCCAAGTTATATTATCTTTTATCATGGTGCGATACTTTGTTTGAATTAGCTTCAAAGTACCTATGAAGCGTAAAAATTTATTACTTCAGTGGATAGACCTTGCTAAACTAGGAATGGCAGTGAAAAAATTGTCAAAATCTTTCATGGTTGAGATATTAACCTTTAAAGTTTTGAACTTATGATGTCATGTATGGCTCGGACAAATTTGCATTTTGTTTAATTCTGCCGACAATCCATAATTTGGATAAATTTGAGCCAAACTTGGACTGATGTTCTATCTACCTCGAGATACATCAGCAGTCCAATTTTGGCGGTCCTTATTTAAAACGTATTTTAGATATTCTCAATGAACTTGAAGTGCAATTAAAGTAAAAAATTAGTAGATTTTCATGGTTCTCGAGTTATCAACATTTAAAGCTTTCAACTGATGACACCACTAGTGGTTCCGACAAATTTGCATTTTTTTAAAATCTGCTACCAATGCAGTCTTCGGGCGTATTTTAGCCAAAGTTTGGTTGCCGATGTATCTTAAGGTAGATAGATCATCAGTGCAAGTTTGGCTCACATTCATCCAAAGGTTATAGATAGGTAGCAAATTTTTAAAAAATACAAATTCGTTGGAAAGACTCGCAACGACATCGGTTGAAACTTTAAAGGTTGATATCTCAAGAACCATGAAAGATTTAAACAAAAAATTTTCACCGCTTTTCCTAATTTAGCAAGGTCTATCCACTGAAGTAATAAAAATTTTCACTTCATATGCACTTTAAATTTCAACTCTCTATGTAAAGAAATTCCGGCTTACAGGGTTGCGTCCTCACAACTTTAGTAAAGAAATATACTATTATTCACAGCCTCTGGTTGAGGAACCTTTCACACATGGCACCTGTATGAAGACGATTGACAGAAATACTTCATATCGAATCTTTCTTGTCCTTTATTATTGCCGTTCAGTTCTTATTTAGCAGAGAGCTTGTGTATTTGTTCACATTACCAACGGACATAATACTTTTACTCATTATCTAAATCTATTTTGCCACATGAAAGTTTGTGATACAAACTTGTGTTGACTAATTACAGTTCCCGAAAGGTAACTACACATCATGTGGAGTTTAAAGTTTTATTGACACAACAGATATAATTAATATTATCAAATAAACTGCATATAGCTTAACTGATTATAGGCTGGTTACATTACAGAAGCGTGAAGCTCTCGAAAAAAAACAAAATTATTGTTTAACGTGAACACATTTAATAACAAGAATTTTTGAATAGTTGAGTAATGTAATTTTGGTCTCATGTATCGCTAAATCAGGAAATTTATTTACAATGTTCGTCTATCTCTCCTCAGTGATGAGACTTATATTCAATGGTTCCATTCCAAAACACTCTCCACTCCCACCAGTTATCGTCATCTAGGGCAGGCAGCACTGATATCGATTGTTCCCGACAGCCTAACACATCCTTCGCCTCTAGAAAGCCGCCATTGTTTTGCACCAAGGTAAACGCCGCAAGATTTGTTTCATCAGCGACCTGACAAAAAAATAAAAGTGATTCCACGTAATTCGCCTGTTAATACTTCTCATCTGTATTAAAACACTCAACATTTCAGTGAGAATAATTTAACCGAAAACTTCTGAGCAGAAAACCACACAATATGCCCACTAACGTTGGATCTGTAGGAAAGATCAAGTCTATTTTAAAATGCTTGGAGTAAACATAATTTCAAGACAATTTTAAAATTTTTAGGCACTATGTTTCAGCTGGTCAAACCAGCCTTTTTCAGGTAATGAAGTACAAGACTGTTTCAGAATGAACCACCGCAAGCAATAACCCACAGATTTCACACACTCCTAACACGCAAGTATTTTTCCATTTATACGACGTGAAGTCGTTTGTCAACATAAAGAGAAGCTCCTTTCCTAACCTTTTTGTGCAGCACCAAGGCCAGTTCTTCGTAAGACTTATTAGCAGATTCTCTCACAGTGCAAATCTCTCCTCCATAGGGGCCCAGCACATGGACCATAGTGAGACCTGTCGATTCAGCGAAATTAATTAACCATGGAACAACTTCAGTCCAGAAATTGACCAACTACGGCCAAAAAGACAAAATAAACTAAGGAATAAGATGAATGAAAACCTTTCATGACCTCGTTAGGTGTTAGTGCTGCGAGTTAGAAAATAATTTTAATTTCTATTTTTTACGCTTGCAAGATTCACGTACTAGCAATGGAGAATGTAGTCCAATCAACGGATTCCTGGCGGTAAAGTGATATGTCGCCGGTGCCTGCAGCAAGACGAAGAAGTAAACATAAAACATCATACACAATCATGTGACTGTCTGTTTTCCAGCCAATCAACACCAGTAGAGCCGGTTCTCTTTCAAGAAAAACCACATTAACTCTCGCACCTCTTCAATAAAATTTTCCATCATCTTCCATACCAAGCCGAATTCAATTTGTAAAAAAAAAAGTAATTTCGAAGAACTAAATTTAACAATGCTAGTCAGCCCTCGAACACGGATAACGATGGATTCCAAACTAAACTAGGCGCATATCTAGACATTAAAAATTGTCGAGATCGATCTTTACTCGAGTTTCTGGGCTTTCACCCGCCGTCAGAGGTAGGTTTTCGTTAGCTTTATGAAATACCGAGTGCAGTGGTTCAGCTGGTGGACAGCACGAAATCCTAGGAAGTTCCGGGGACATACACCTCTGGGAAAATTGTAAAACTGGACTCTCTGCAGTATTGCAAAGATACAGTATTTTGCGTTTCCTGGACGGAGCTTGTTACTCACAAAAACGAAATAATCGACTAATTTGACAATTATAACCAGTATAGGTTTGCAGTTATTAGTTTTTTAGCTGATTCCAAAACAAACTCCAGTTAGAAAGAGTGTATAAATTTCATGTTGCTTTCTGCAGATCTTCTCTCAAGAGATCGTCGGTTCATCGGTTTCGAAGGCAGAGTCACGATCGCATCAATTCCCATTCATCACAGTAAAATCCCACGATTTCCACACTTAAAAGATAATTATTTCGTGTGTGAACTACCGGACTTTGCTTCCGACCCGAATTGAAACAAAATCCAAGCAGAGGTCCCAGAAACTCGAGTAGGAGTATATTTTAAACTGATCTCAACGATTTTACCTAGCTATTGCATTGTTATAGTGCACTTTTAAAAACTAACAAGTTCTACCGCCGCATACTTCTATTTCCTTCTCCCTTTCAGTACCAAATTATTGAGGATGAAAAGTAAAATTCTCCCAAACTTGTTCCATAAAAAGTATTTGGCTCTGGTTGGGAGAATTTATCGATACAACTGGGACCGCAAGGGTCGAACAAGGGGATACTGTAGTCAAAGAACTGAATTTACCTCCGTCTTGTTTAACACTCAGCAAACTGTCATCATCTTCAATCGACAAGAGTTCTAGAATAAACAAAGTCTATTAACACAACGTTGATAGTTCCATCATTACTCTTAAGCTAACGGCTTATAGTTTCTACAAGGATCAGTTTAACAGTACCTCAACTTTTGAATCAGTTATCCCATCCTGTGAAGAGATTTTTTTTACTCGGAATAGCCAGCAAAGGTTTAATCATGCGAAACTCTGACGTCGGGAGTTTTAAAAATCTATTTAAAAATAACTATACTTAAAAACGACTCAAAATCTTGTAAACTGCAAAAGCCATATTAAGCGTTCAGGACTTAGCTACAGTTTACATGTACAAATACTGGCAGCCTTCACGAAGTTTGCATGTCTAACCCTATCAATCATAACATGACACGAGTTACAGCTGTCTACATTTTATCTTTCTCAAGTTTGAAACCCGATTTACTAAATACACTCTTTTTTTACAAGAATATACTTATAATAATATTGAGACTGAAATCGGCCAAAGTTTAAGAATATTTTAAGAATAATGCTGAGGCTCAGAGTTAGTACAGAACTGTGACCCCTTCATCCTTTTCTGCGACAATTTGACAGCCCAGGTGTCGGATGAGTTAAAAGAGTTTGTATCCAAACTGAATGGTGTAGTTTGGCTCGGACTACCAAATGCCACTGATCTATGACAACCTACTGATGCTATTCAATAACATAGTCATTTTTAAAATGGACATTCTATCTCACCGATATTCCCAAAACTAAAATCGGCCAAAAAAAGAATATCCAGCCTCAGTCCCAAAAACAATATTCTTATAAGAAAAAAAGAGTGTACTTGCCCATATTCAACTGATTGAGTTGCTGTGGGATACTGCGAGTCTCGGTTTCCCTGGCTTCAGTAGACAAGACACTTCTTTCATCTTCTGCGAGACTCAAAAAATCATTCATAGCTGAAAAACAAAAGTTCAAGCATTTCTTACTCAACATCATTAACTAAAACCTATTCACAGGCTAAGGCATGGAAAAATGCAAAAATTATTCAAAAGTGGTGCCAAGTGTACAATTAATTTTCAATCTGTTTATCACTGAATAAAATATTTTAAAATTTGCCGATCCCAATTTGCAAAACCATTTGGACTGTTTTGTTCTGACCTAAATGAAAAATAGCAGTTTTGACAACATCAATACCAACCTGTAGCTGCCGATTCTGTCATTCCTAAAGAAGATGAAATCTGCACAGCATCATTTTCACTCTGAATCCGTTCATCAGTTGGGGAGATGTCATCACTCACGGCAAAACCAAGGAAATCACTTTCATCTATAACAAACAAGGGAGAAAATAATTATTTTCATGATAGGAATGTGTACTACAAAAGAAAAATTAATATCTAAAGAAAACAAGTTCTAATTCGTTGACATCTGTTTCACTACTTTTCTGCTTCGATATTATAAGTCCTCAAAAGGTGTTTAAATTATTCTACAAAAAATAATTCAATATCAAAAACAAATATGAAGCTGGCTTTTTACTTGTACAGCTGTGAAATCACACACAACTGTTCCACCTGATCTTACGTTCCGCACGCGTCACTTCAACAACTGAACGCAGCGAAATTAGATGTATGTTTACCCACAATTCCTAGCCTACCAAAAAATAATAATTTCCCATAAAAACGAAGAACCCATTAAACCTATTAACCTTAACTCGTGTTCTACTGGGACCAACCATTTCAACCTAAACTGATTTTGATTGCTTTGGTTGAAATTTCTAATAGAATACATTTCCAACCTTTTTCAGATGAAGCGTTCAACCCTTTCAACCAGGGTCAGAGTTGGTTGAAATGGTTAATCAACCAAACCAACTGACCAATAGAACATGCAAAAAAACCCAACCAACTCAACCAACCAAAAACGGCTGGTCCCAACATAACACAACCTTAGTAAAATTCACCACACACAGTGTTGTTAGTACAAGGAAGAGTTTCACCATCTTTTACCTTTTCTGAGCCTATTTTACCAATGTTAGCTCCGCAAGGAATTGTGGTTAAATGTACAGCCACCGTTTTTTGGTATTTGTCAAAATGTGTTACAGTCAAGTTAAACAACGAGTTGCGCCGTGAAACTGATGGAGCCCGTGTTGCATGGTGGGAAATTAAATGTAAAGATTCACTCAGTGTCGCTGTAATATGACTTGCCTGACGAAGCACCAGGACTTCCAAACTGATGGAAATTTTCAAATCCCTCATCTCCACTCTGTTCATTGGCACCAAGCGATGCTTCTTCGACAATGCCTTAAAAAAGGAACCTACAGGTAAGTACTAATGTGACTCTGGAAATGGTGGAGTTTTTTATCATTTACTGTAAGACTAAAAAGAATTTAACGTTCAAAACATTATTTTTCCAAGATTTTCCAGACCCCTTGTTACAAATTCCAAGATATTTTGTCTGAGTTGTACAAATCCAGAAACAAATTTTTGCAAACAATTCAGTTTTAGTGTTTGTAAAAAGTGATCAAATGAGAAATGAATGTTCAAAATCACTTCTCAGCTAAAAGAATGACAAATTCTTTCCACAATCACCCAGAATAAAATAAAGATGTTGAACTTGCCACAGTAACTGATAGTACTTGTTCTTCAGACTAGTAGTTGGAATAATATCGCTTGCCATATGAAAAGCTATACTTGCTATGTAAGTTTACTACCTTATTTTGCTTAATATTCAGTTTAAAATAAACCAATCATTTCTTAAAGCAAAACTGCCATTTTACTTATTGATTACTGTACGTATCATGATCATGATCATGATCAGTCACTCAGTGTCCCAGTACACAAGAAAATTATTAAGACACACAAACAGGTCCAATATTACAGCACTAAGTAAGAACAAGTTGGAAACCTTGTAGTCACTGGTAAAGCTAAAAGGTTAAAAAATTAAAGCGAATATAAATAATTTAAAAACGTTATATTATAACAATATTGTTAGTTTGAAACATGACAGAAGCAGCAGAGAAGTTGCTGGATTGGATGAACATTCCCGATCAATAAGGTCTAATTGGGCTATTCGTTAAAGAGTAAACATGGAACTAACTTTTAAGGAAACTGTCCAGTGCGTTGTTGAGCAAAAATACAATAGTTACAAAACCAGCTCGGAAGTTGATGAGCTAAAAAACTTTGTTATCTTAAGATTTGAAGGTGCTGACATTTCAAGCTTTAGTTTACTACTAAGCAAAGGACTAAAGCCCAAAACACAGCAACCTTAACAACTTCAAAGGTTTTCCTGGAGTTTTAATCAACTCACAATCATGACAACTCAGCAAACTGCGAGCAGAATGACATACAAAACATACAGTACTTCTGAAAATTTAGCAGTTTATTTACCATGATCGGCAAGTTCCAGGGCTGGGTGTTTCAAAAGTTCTGCAGCAGTTGCTCTTTCCTGTGCTTCTAGTTTAAAACCTTCCTGCAAGAAGGACTTCAACTTTGAACTACATCTGGGAACCTCTGGGGGGCTTGAAGCTGTTCCAATCTGTTAAAACAGAAAAAATAAAAAAAACTATGTATATAATGACATTGGTATATCTATTCAGACCATGTACTTAATTCATGAGGATTAATTATAAGAGCAGTGCCATTTTTGGGAGGACTCCAATGTTAGCAGTTTTGCTTGTGGTTTGGGTGGCCATTAATGACATCAGCCAGCAAAGTCCCGAATGTCCTGTAAAGTCTTCCCTGCGAATTTCTCATCATGTTACTCGAGTTGACAGCTTTTGTGGGAGAAGAGGTGACTTCTATTGTTATTTAACCTGTTTTTCACACAAACTTTGTGGTACACTATACGAATGACAGATCCCGGAGCAGGGATTGACAGTAATAAAGGTCAGTGGAGAACTGAAATTCAACCAATATTGAGCCTGTTTCACTTGGTGAACTCAAAGCAATTTTGAAAATATCTTGAGCTAAACTGAGAATACTTCGAGCAAAACAGAACTTTAACTAAATTGAATAATTTTGAACATTTTTGGTTGAAATACTGTTGCCTTGTTTCAGTGATAGCCTGGCTATTAAAAAATTATTTAGTGTATATGAGTGTTACTAATACCAATTGCAACAATAGAGGCACGCCACATATTTAGCAGTCAAAACAAATATCTCATTTTTAATCACAAAAAGTTGAACACAGATTTGCCTGAGAGTCAGACGATATTGGAAATCTATACATTTTTCAAATTTATGATTTGAAATACAAAAAAACTTTGATTTTATATAGTACAGTGCTGTTCTGTATTGAAACAACTTGATTTTTAAGTTTACATGCACAATACTAATACATGAGTTTGCGGTTTCATGCTTGATTTAACAGGTCTAGTCTATTGAGTTTTTTTCCTACAAAAATAGAAATCTCAAAGCTTTCTTCTTGTAACTTATTGTCTGTTAATTTGTTATTTGTTTCTTGTTTATGTAAGTTTCAACAAACTAAAATACTTTTTAAATGAGAATTTTGAAAAAATCACTTTAGAAGCACCAATTTTTATTGATATAAAAATATTCAAAGCCAAAGCCAAAAATCAGTAATCTTTGATGTCCTCCCACATAATTCATGCATAACTGTTTTTATGGTAGTCATAACCTCAGTTTCAAAACACATAATCATTTATATAGAACTATAAAAAAAACCTACAAAACTCAAACTGAAGTACTCTGCAGTTCCACTGCAGTGTCCATTACAAAATTAAAAATCATAAACCAGATACAATAAAACTTACAGTTGAGGAATAGTGTGAACATACCTGATAAAGAATGGAGCCATGGTTGAGTGATACCCAAGGTGGTTTACCTGTTAACATCTGATACAATGTGCACATTAAGCTCCATATGTCAGCACTGAAACTGTGGTCCTCACTTCTACAGACCTGTTGCAAATGTTGAAGGCAAAATGTCATCTTAAAACAAATACATTTTACTAAATGATTTAAGGAAAACTGAAGTAAAAAAGACATTAGTGTTTTTTCTCACAAGTATCAAATCGCTTAACATTTTAAAAAATAAAGAAATATTAAGTTTCTCATTTTGAGAAACTTATATTCACAGCAAAAATGACCAACCTAAGTCAGCTTTTAATTTCTTGTTCAGCGGCTCAAAAACGCCTGTCACCCATTTGTAATGTTCTGACACTAATGTAGGGCAAATACTGTTTGAGGATTGCTGCTGCCATAAAATGACTGAGAAAACAAAACTGTTAAGACTTTCCTTACCTCTGGAGCCATAAAAGCTTCAGTACCATGAGGAGCATTGTCCTGTTGGGATTCTCTGTTGTTTAACTCAACTGCTTCACCAAAGTCTGCAATCTTCACATTCAGCCCACTTTCATTCACAAGAATGTTGCCCCCTATAACAGGATTAAAATAAACATGATTTTTTTCTTTTGTAAAGCATAAAAATGATCTAAAATTACAGAGGTACTCCGACTCTATACTTACCCTTCAGATCTCGATGTATTATCCTCTGTGAATGCATGAAGTTTAACCCATTAAGAATTTCCCTGATGAAATACATAGCTTGTTGCTCTGACAAATACGCAATTGCTGGAGCTGAATTGTCAGAGCTGGACTCTGAGCCCTCATATCCAGAGTCTTCTTGGCTTTCAAGCACATCTTCTACTGAGCCACCTGTCAGAAAGGAGTTTAAAACAAATTACTGTTACCACAGTTAACCTTAATAATGACAACAGCTCGTATGCTTCAACTCTGTATAAGTACTGTGTATAAGTTTAAAACTTTTTATTAGTAAATATTGGAAATAATAATAATAACAATAATAATAATAATAGTTATTACTATTATTATTATCATCATTTACAGTACTATTATTATTATCATTATTATTGTCAGTTATTATTATAATTATTATTGTTATTATCATTATTATTATTATTATCATCAGCAGCACCAGCATGACTTATAACTTGAGGTTTCTTTGATTGCTGTACGTATGTCCTTGAACAAGACTATAGTACTGAAAAGCACAGTCACATACCTTCCATCAGCTCCATAAATATTATCACTTTTTTCCCATTGCGAACGGCCCCATACAGTTCGAGGATGTTAGGCCCGCCATTCAGTTTACCCCAAATTCTCAGCTCTGAGATTTCAAACTTATCAAAGGGAATCTGAAACCAAAATTACTCACAGTGATTAATTTACACTGCATTAAGGGTTTGTAATAATGTGGAAAATAGATTACCTGACAACTTATTGGTGTCAAAAACAGCTTTAACAAGGTGCAATCAAATAAAAGTGCAGGAATGTATTTGTAGAAGGATACAAAATGGAAAAGTTTGTGTTGGGCCCAAATTCTTTTCTTTTTATTAGAAAATGAGAAGGGTTTTGCTTTTCACCTTAAATGACTGAACGCAGGGTTTAAAGAGGTGACCTGAACCAAACAATACCTTACTGCTATATGAGTCCTGAATTCAATTATTGGCCATTTTAGGTTAGAACATTTAGCACTTATCTATTTTACCAAAACACTGGAAATGCTTGGAGGCAAAATCAGGAATAACAAGGATCTGCAGCGTTTGTTTAATTCAGTCCCTGAATCTACAGTTACTTCCCATGCTGGTCTTACTCACTGCTTGCCCTGGTAGACTACCGACCCAATTCCATCTTTTTATCTTCTTACTCTCTGGATCCAGTTGTTCAAAGGCCAATTAGCACTAAAAAAAGCTAAATCCTTTCTCGAGCCTACTGGCCCATTAGGCTGGCACTTATCTTCGGTTTCGGTAGTGTTAAGCGGATGAGAGTCTTTGACTCCCCCTGGACAGGACACTAATCTGTTGCAGGTTAGCTCCTAGCAGAACTGGTACTCATTTATACAGCTTAGTCGACTGGAACAAAGTTGGGTAAAGTGTTTGTTTAAGGACACAACACGGTGGTCTGGCCAGGGCTTGAACTCACTACTTTAGGATTACGAGCTGAAACACTAACCACTTGGCCACTGTGCCACTGACACCAATTAGCACTAGCCCTGGATTAAATGTTTCAACAAAGACCTCGTTTCCAACCTTACAGAGACTGATTTGAGCTATAATTTTGCAATAATTGCAAGTTTTTTCCATAGAAAATCTAAACAGCAAACCTTCCTTTGAGAAGAAACTACTGCTTGAAATTTGGCTTAATTATAGGTTAAAGTTAACCAGCCTTTGAAAAACAACTGGGCCCTGCCTTGGTGACAACAATGACTACAGGCTGCAGAGACCATGCAAAACTTACCCTTTTTATTGCAAAATTCCTTCCTGTTCTTTTGTCAACACCAATGTAACATCGACCATTTGCACCTCCGCCAATGTATTGGCCTTTGGAAGTAAACCAATGAACACCTTCATCATAGCGACCGTCCACAACACTTAGATGATCCTTGAAAGGAAAAAGGTTTCAGTTGCAGTTAGCACTGTTGTATATAATAGTAATAATATTAATGATGATAAATCAATAACAGATATAAATAGTTCATATTTCATTAGTCCTGTTATACTGATTCTGGCCAGATTGCCTTCCCCTGGCGAAGTTAGCCTATATATTTAGTAACATTACGGAATGTTAACAATTGCATAATACGAATACCAGTTGCGAAGAGAGGCTCCCTAGCCAGGGTAGTTCCTCATGCAGGGTATTTAAGACGAAAGAGCTCAAAGGCATCTCTTTTGCAGTACACCTGTACTCAGCGTAAATTTACAGTTTCAAAAGTAAAGCCTAAATTACTAAATAAAATGGACGTTTTAAGTTTATTCACGAATCTTCCATATAACTTATAAATGTGATAAAGTGGCCGTTGTGTGATGACAATATCAAAATAGTCTACACCCATTTAAATCATCGTATATTTTCCATATATTGCTGTATCTACATTATACTCTGATATCAAACATTTGTCATGAATAAATGAGATGCCTACCACCTACTCTGTTGTCCTGTTTATTGTGATCATGCAGTTTAGCTATTAAATATTTTATACTCATTCAGAAGTGAAGAGAATATAACTAGAGTAAAAATTAACTACGTTATACTAATAAACTGTTAGAAAAATGACCTTGTCTTGAGACAGGAAAATTTTTCTGCTTAGAGCAAAGCTACACTGGTAGTACTACACAGAGATCAAACCTGGGTCCAGTAATTAATATAAGCATGTATAATCATGGTTCAAGCACCTTTCTACCTGCTGATACATTCAGTATTCTATTATTTGGTTTTAAAGCAAAACTTACTAGATTAAAAGGGTGCAATATCTCATAATCTTCACTGTGTTTCATCCTTTGTGAGACTTGCATATGGAGCTGAACTGATTGAAACTGCAGTTGTGACCCTTGGCATTGTGACTCCTGTGGCAATGTAGCATGCTCTGCTGTTTGGAAAGCTAGACCCAGGGGCACATCTCTTTCTATTTTTTCGGAGCCTGTAGACAGTTTAATTTCTCTTACTGCAATTGGCTGTTTCGTGTCTGGAAATGATTGGCTTGGCTGAAGTTCTGGTGGTTTTGGACTTTGTAGTGAGATCTGTCCTGTATCCTTTGGAACTGAACTTCCCCTTGATAAAACTTGTTTCTGGTTGTCCTCTATAAGAGGAGTCTGGAAATTCCCTGGGAATGCAACTTTATTATCAACACCAGCTTGAGCTGATGAACCACTTTGAGTACTGTCAGGAAACTTGTTATCAAAAAGAGCCAATTCTGGTGGCCGATCAACATGGTAAGCATTCCATTTTGCCTCAGTTTCAGGTTCATGCAAGTAGTTACTACTTTCGACCTCTTCAGCTTCAAACATTGACAACTCATCGGTAGTATGCTGTTGGCAATTTGGTGGATTCTTCACAATACTTGTGTGTCTGCTTCTTGCACAGCTTGTAATATTATCTAAAAACTCCTTTTCATCTTCAGTCAACATGAAGGATTCAGTAAACAAACTGTCCATATCCAAAGGTGGAACTGGGGAGGAAGGAGACCGAGGTGGAACAGAGTCAAAGAAGATTTGATCCAACTGGTAGTTCCACTTTCCAGGTGGCAAAGACTGTAGCTCTGTGACATGTGCCTTGATATACTGACACCTGGTCACTGAGCATTCATCATCTGTGCACCTGACTGCATGGGAATAAAGCAGTTGTTTATGTGCACAGCATAACTGACAGCCGCCCATGACTCTTAACTCACAGTTACTGCTGTGTATCATCATTTTGAACAGCTCTTGGCAGAACTGATCTTCACAAGCTGCCCAAGCAGAGTCACTGCACAAATTTCGCTTGCACTGAAACGATGTTTTTACAACATCACTTGAGGTCCCAACTTTGACATTTTGTAATTTTGTCTGTTGGCAGGAAGAAGTGCAGAGTAAAAAATCTGATAATTAATATTAGTTAATATTATCAATATAAAAAATCCTTAACTGTGACAACTGTACATTATTTTGTCAAAAAAATTAAGACCCAAATCTAGATTTACTTGTACACATAAAAACCATAATAAATTGGATTCTAAGTCTTTGTTTAGTAAAGAACATATGCAAGTTTTCAATGACATTCATTTGTTACATTACTTGTCTATGTATTTCAAAGTCAATCTAATGACAAAGTAAGCCCATGCCATCTTGTAATCTGCATTACCCTAGCCCTTGCCATCAAAATTCTTGGTCTGTTCAGTAACATCTATTAACATACAAACACTCACCTCACACAACGAAGGTTCTGAGTTATATGTCTCATTCACATCTGTAGTTTGATCAGCCAAAGTTGACTCAGTCTCGGATTCTTTCTCATCCTGCTCTTCATGATCACCAATTAGGCAAACATCCTTCTCACAGTTACTCCACTTCTTGGGCTGCCTGTTTCTATCATCCCCATCCTCCCCATCACTGCCACTGTTGCCACCAATACCATGGCTGCCTGTGCTTGTCTGGTGACACTGACTCGATTTAGTGCATGTTGTTACACATCCACCTGAAGAATGCTTTCTTGCACCTTCACCTTTAACCAACAAAAAAGATGAAATAAAAAACTAATACGTAGTTTTTAAATAATGGCCTCTTTATTAAGGGCTCAATTATTTTCTGACAAAATTAAGGCATTTTAATTTATGTATAATTATACCATAAACACTCTAAAGAGCATTTATTTGTTTTTAGACCTTCCTGGCAGGGAGCTTATTAGAGAGGAAGGCTTATTAGAAAGGAAAAGGATGGGAGGGGGCCTTATTTAAAAATTGTCAATAGCCAAAGAGTCTGGTTACCAAACACAATTAATAGCAAATAGTGCCTCTGTGTTTTGTCTGGTGTTATGGGGGGTCCCTTATTAGAGAGAGGGGCTTATTAGAGAGAGGGGGGCT
>JAOBRD020694877.1:0-14626 GCA_027575215.2 Hydrozoanthus sils
CCCCAACCCACCTAACCAGTATGCCTCATAACGATCAATTACGCAACTTTAGAGTCAACACTTGCGAAAAAAGATTTATTGAAACCTGTCTGGCTTGCGTGGAAGTACTAACAAATGCATTGCTTCCCAGCCCTCGGAACACTGCTAAAGGGGGAATCGTTGCTTTGTATCTTTTTTAGACCGAGTTAGCTCGTGAGTCTCTCACATCTCACAGTAAACCAACTGAGTTGCGATAGAAGCTTTTGTTTATGCCTTCATGTTACTTAATCCGGGCGTTTGTTCCCTCTGGTATGGGGAGAGGCGATTAGAAATATGGCAGGCATTGCCAACGAGTATCTTTAAAAGGGCACACCTTCAACCAGGCCCTAGACATATGTGTTTTCGTTTCATTAATATTGTATTGTTGTCTCTATACATAGTTTTACTTCTTATTTAGATTTGCAGTTCAAAGATTTTGCAAATGAAAGTATTCTCTACTCTACGAAGATTTTGTACTTCAGTTGAGTTTGTTGAAAGATTGAGAGTTTTTATTGTTTTATATTCAAGACTAGTTGAGCGTTTTTGTTTCAAGACGAGTGAAGTACGATCTGGCTGGACTTTCTTGCACACCCACTGAAATCACGATTCTTATCTTTTTGTCCAGACCAAGTTTAAAAAGTTTAAAATCTTTGAGAAGTTCTAGCTCAAAAAATTAGCATCATTAATTCCGACCGGCGCTCCTCTCTCTCAGACCAAACGGTAATTAAACTTTTGTCAGCATGATTTTAAAACATTTTTCTTTATAAATGCCTCAATGAAAAGCCAATTGTGTTTATTACTTGAAGTATATATGATAAATGAATTATCGTCGCCGTGAGATGATGGGAAAAGCTGACGTTTCGAGCGTTAGCCCTTCGTCTGAGCATCTGTAGTTTATACTACTCGCCGACGCACTCAATAGTTTTTTTAAAAACTATATACCATGTGTTTATTACTTATTCGTTTTTTGCGGGGTTTTTTGCTCTTTATACTTTGTATGAAACTAACCAGTGTCTCTACTCGAACTTAAATACTACTTGCGATGTCTCGAAAGAGTAATTAAATTTGACCTTATCTCTCAATATTATTGTTATTTCGGACCTCACTTCCTGGTAAAGTGATTCACCTCTTTCCGGTAAAATTAAATTTTAGTTCCCCTGGACAAAGACAAAGCAAATTTGCCCGCGCGAAGTTGATAGGTTTCGAGGCTGCAAACACAGTGTTGCCGAAAAGTTGGTGGAGGTTTCAAGGAGACGTGGCGTTTCGTTTAAGTATTCGTGACAGTTGTGATAAACATAAGCCGCGAATTCTGTGAGCTTTCAGTGTGGGCGTTATTGTGATAAACAGTGAGAGATTTCTCTTTGTGACAACAATAGTTTTTTGGGGATTTCCCGATTACTGCGTCCCATTCTTTTCAGCAGGTATCCTGTCAGATTGGGCTGAATCGAATTCCCCGAACAATAGATAATGAGAGTTCTACTGAGGTCCATGCTTATTCTAAAACAGTTTCTGTCTGACTTTTCGCTCACTTCGCATTGTTCGCTCGCTTACATTTCGAAATAACGTGTTTGCTTTTCTTTAATTGTATCCTAATTGTTGCGGTGAACAGTCTTTGTGGTGCCTTATTGTTGAAATCTGTAGAGTTAGCGGCATATCTGTCGCAACTTCTTCCTATATGAATGCTTTAAGCTTTATAATAATATTTTTGAAAATAGAAATTTCTTACCTGAAATTGTTTTTATCAAAAATGTTAAATTTACTTTGTGCCGAGAATGGCGAACCTTTCGCATTTTTGTTTAATTTTTATTTTAAAGTTTCTTTGATTGCTGTATTTTATTCCACCAAAAAAACACAAGCTGTTAATTCAAACTTCATTTCATTTTCTCTAAGAGTTCAGAGAATGGAATATATAGATTGAGCGTTTCTCAGAGACAGAAATATTACGAATTGTATTCTTTTGCTACTCAACCGCTGATTAACAGTATGTGTCTGTTTGTTTAGCTCTAGCTTCCGAATTGAAAACAAACCCTCCCTAAGGAAACGCCAGTCTTACGAAACTATTTCTTCAGCTTTCGCGAATATTGTCGCTTTTGGTGTTGTCAAATGAGAAGGAAACTGTACTGTCGTGAGATCGCTCGAGAAAAAAACAATTATTCGCCTTTCTTTTCCCGATACTAAATGGTTTTAACGTCCCACGCAAAACTTTGCCAATAACTTCGTATTAACAGCCGCAACCATTGCTTAAATACTGCCTTAGAAGTCAAGCGCTTAATTCTTTCGAAATTAACAACTAAGAAAATCCAATCTTGTTGCTTTAGTAACATATGTAACTGGTTGCCTCGCTACAAGTTTTCGTTTTGCTGGAATAGAGCTTCCAGCCGGATCTATATGGCTGAGTTTTCCCTCGCGAAACTCGACTGTAATTGCTTTTAATTTCTCAAAATACATCGTTTTTTCATCGTTTCTTAAGACACAAACTTTAAATTGAAAACAAACGAATGTGTTTGATGTATTGGTGCGAAAAGCTTTCTCGCTTTGCGTTTGTATTCCTTTGTTTCAAATTGGTTACCGCGCTCTTTAGAAACAACTCGAATAGAAAATAAGTCGATTTAAGTTCAGAAATTGATTTAACCCTGGGAATTCGAGATAAACGGCTAAAAGCTCAGGTGATGCTTGTTTCCGTATTTTCATCTCTTAACGTTTTTTAGGCCCAAGAGTTTGGGAATGTATGCTTCGTTGCCACTGCCCAAATAAAATCAAGTTTGAGTGATTCATATGTCAAGCTGTGCATTTGGCCTAAACTTGTAGATTTAGCCGGGTTTTTTTGGTTAGGTGAAGATGGGCATATTTGTCTGTTTATCTACGAGTTAAGCCAGAATCCTGTATGTTAGGCTGCCTATATTTGTGGCTCCCCTACCTTATAATACCCTCGAGCGCACGAGGCGTGAGCTTAAAAAATAGGAAACAGCTCGCACTAGTATTTGTCATCTTTAAGGATAAAGTTTCAGAAGTACAAATAGATCTTTTTCAGATGTTTACAGATGTTCAACTAAACCTCACTCGTTACCTAACTTTCATTTCATTTTGGTCCTCTACCCAATTTTCACTATACTCTAAACACTAATGCTTGCGCTCGCTCTTAACTTGAATTCCTGTTGTTCGTGCGTGCGTAAAATTTATTGCGAAAAACACGAATTGTTCACGCAAAATAGAAACCCAAATATCGTTTACAAGTGGAAGTTTTATTGCTGACTAACGGACGCGCTCCCTTAAAACTTGTCGCGAAGTTTTTTCGTCGTCGGCTGATGTGTGATGAAATTTTTGTTAAAACACGGCGCACGGCGCTTCTCAGATCTTAGCGCTCGGCTATACCAAAGTACTTCTACAACTTTGCGAAAGATCACAGATTGAAGGAAGTCGTTACCTTAAAATGGTAATTACTACATAGAATACACATACGAGAATGAATTAAGATAAAGTAAAGGAGAGTTTTTAGCGAACGGCACATTTCTTGTCGCGGCCGCTGTGCGAATTAAGGAAAAATAGTTTCAAACAATTTATTGGCAATCAATCACGGCGAGTTTTAATGGTTAAAAGAAAATAAAAAAATTCAGAGACAATTAAATGTAAACCACCGACAATTTTAAGTTCGATCGACGAGAATGCAAACTAATCGTTTAACCCTACGATTGTTATGATTTTTCTATATTTCTCGAAACTTTCAGAAAGCCAACCTGTTAGTCGCGCCTAACAGGTGCCCACATCCCGGGATGGAAAACTCGTTACTACAAGTTTGGGTTTATGTTGTTTTGAAGAATTCATGTTAGGAAAATGGCATTAACACTCGATTGGTCATAAAACGGGTGAATCCTCTCTTGTATTTTCATTGTTCGCTAAGAATAATAATGTTTCACAAAGAGATTACAAATTGAACTATGAATAGCGTTTCGGTGATGAGCCAGCGATTGCTGTAAACGAGAAATACTTGGTCTTTCTTCGGTTTTTAAAGCGCCAACACAGGTGCAGAATTAAACTGTTAAATTATCATTCATTTTGTGGTGCAACTGTCTCGGAAATACCAAAACCAAACCCATTACAACAAAAGGCAATGTAGAACTCGTCATCTCTCGGCCGGGATTGTTGCCAGCGCGTTGTTATGACCTAATTTCCATCGAGAGTTTTTCTGGACACAAGCTTGTCAGTTCTACTCACATCATCACAACAAAATAAACTCGCCTTGTCGAATCTTCATGTTTAGACCACGTATGCATTCTAATTTCTTTGCACATCGACAAGTTTTGATAGTGATCACAAATTGCACGGCAACGAGTTTGGTTGCCCGGTCTGCCAAAGTTTCGGTCAGTCGTGCAGTTTCTCCCGAACGGAACAACTGCGAATGTAATAATTATTTTCTTAATCCACGTGGCAAAAGAGACAACCCCCTCACAAGGTTCCAGCCAATCAGATGAGCGGATTCGCCGGTTTTTCTCACATGATCTTCAATACATGAACGACATGGTCTTACTCGTTCAGAACAACATATCTTTTATCCATTCCGGTACTAGCCAAACATGAGTTCATACGATAAGCTTGTGTGCTTTCACTGTACAGTCACCCAAGGGGAAAATTTAGAAAGCGAGACCGAAGAGGAAGAAATTGCAGCGATCTCATGGATTGTCATCGATCTAGAAACAAACCAGGTACAATTTTTTTTTTTTCTACAGCGGAAATGGTGAAACATTCTCTCTGTGAATGTCTCAAATGAGTCACCGGTATCGCGAGAGATATACTGAGAATATATTTTTCTCTCCAGAGCTTCTGGTATTGATTTATAAAAAAAATTGAATTTATTTATGTATGTGTCAAGCAATTGTTTCCTTTATATTAAATTTAGACAGGCTCTCTGCTGACTAAAGTTGTGAAATCGTCGCTCATCGAGTCTAGTGAAGAACTGGACGACAATTCAGTAACCAACCAAGCCGAACAACTTTATGAAGTCTACGAACAGGTATGAGTCAGAAAATGGTTGATTGAGGGGGCGATTTACAATATTTCTTTGAGCTTACAAAGCCAGTATGAATAATACTGGCTTCAGTGTTCGTTCGTTTATTCGCTAAAAATTTTGGCATTTAAGAAACATGTAAATATTATGTACATATGTGGCCTGCCCCGATCGCCGTCTATGATTTCAAGACATACAATTCATGTATTTTTTATACCAAGTTTGGAAAACATCACTCGTTTCTTAAAGAGGAAATTCTACGCTTGAAAAACTTCTTTCATTTCGGAATAACAAACTTTCAAGAGGCCAAATTCAATAAACGGTTTATAGTTTCACATTGGGGATAAAAATATACGCCAAGTTTATATTGATCTCTTGGGGATCGATCGGTGTCATGAAATCTTCGCAATTCAGTGCTTTGCGGGAAATAATTCTGTCTTGAGAAATAAAATATTTAAAAAGGACAAACAGTTAAATTTTTGCGGTTGTCTGTTCGAAGTCTGAGAATAAATATTCGAAGTAAATTGTTGAGATCAGAGATTGTATCATGGCTTTGAGAGATGTGTTACAACTGAGAGCTTGAAGAAGATTAAATCCCGTGGTTTATATAACACTAGAAAGAAAATCAGGCTCGAGACACAGTGTGGGAGCGGTGCCGAATTTATGTTTATATTTCAAACAAGAGCAAATAATAGTTATGCCTATGTTTTTGTGAGGTCCGGTATAGTTGTGAGAGCTTTTCTATTGCCATAGTTGCAACAGGGAAAACCACCAAAATCTCGCAATATTTTTCTCTATTAATTTTACCCCCAACCCCCCCGCTCGACATATTATTTTCTCTCATTACCATCAAATGTAATATTCATGGCGCTTATCAGATCTTCAGAAGAAAGTGTTAAAGCGGACCTCAAGAAAACCAATAAGAATTTAGTGCTTTAAATGTCGTGTTTCTACGAGGCCACAGTTTCTACGGAAATGAGAAAATCATACAATCAATAAAGGGCAATCACAAAGTTATCTCGAGTGGTAAGACAAGACTTTAGTTCCTGAGGTCGTTTTCATCGCGGCTGTGACATTCAATACTGCGAGGTTTATGAACTTGTTTTTGGCCCATCTCAAAATATTCGCCAATTTGTAACATATCTTGATTTTCGGCCATCGTAACCGGGACTGAATTAACATTTGATGTATGGTAACGAGAAGGAAGTTTTTATATTGATCCGGACAGCGCGCTAAAAATACGAACTATTAACTTGGCTCTCTGCGTCAGAGATTGTATTATTATCGAGAATAACACGAAAGGGGAGGTATTTTTATGAGGTCCATTGACGCATTGTCGTGTACTCGGCTGGCAACCATTCTTACTCGTTTACCATAAAGCAAAACAAATCGCTCGCGAAAATAATGCTATATAATGTGTACGGTGTTATAAAGGAACTCCAAAACACACTGCATGATTTTTTCATTTGTCGTATAATCTGCGGGATAATAATTAAGAGAGTTCGCGACAATCCCAAATGGAAGACCTTCGGAGGAGACGTTGATCTGCTGGTGTTTTCCCTGTGTTTTCTGTATCAGGAAATTCGCTCGAGTGAAGCTGTCACAGTGCTTGACTGACAGCCGGTGTTTACAAAAATATATTATGGTTTGGTTTCTTTCGCCAGTTAGCGTCGTTAGCCGTCGTACAAATCAGTTATCAACCCTTGTATTTCGATGTTGGTTTTTTTTGTGACAAATACTCGCCTAGAATTGACTCTTTTGAAAGCAATTACTCCAACATTGTCGTATTTGAAAAGCAAGTGTCTGTGTACACGAAAATTTCTAATTACAAACTGCTTTCTCCAATTTATAATTAATTCAACTAATTGTTCTCGTCGCAGCGAATGCCTTTAATACAATTTACATTGTATAGAGTTTTGCGTGTGAATTATGAATAGTTTGTAGATTGTAGCTTCTCTCCTAGGTTATAGTTTTAGTTACTATTGCAGCTATTTTTTGTTGGTTTCGAAAAAAAAACTGCTGTTTGGAAGCGATTTGAAATTAAAAGCCTGGCGCCGATTCAGAAAAATGGGGAAGAATTTGCTTTCTTTGAATTATCGATATTTCTTTCGGTACGCATTTGGCAGCGTTGAGAAATATTGCACCAACAACTTTGATTTTTCTTTCTTTGGCAGCAAACGAGTCTGTGGCACATTCGGTATTTCCAGTTCGATTTCATTTCTTGATAGCAAAAGCAAAAAAAAAAAAAAAAAAAAAAAAATATGGCGAACAATAACGTAAAGTTTGACACGGTTTGATATTATTTTACGAAAACCCAGATAAAACACGAAACTGATGTAATTTGTGCCGATACTACTGCAGTTGAACCCCGGTAACTCGAAATGCCAAGGGGAAATTAAAGTTATTTCGAATTATAAAGGTTTCGAGTTATAGGGGTTAAGGTGAAATAAAAATATATGCATGAGACCAAAGTACAAAGGGAACATCAGTTTTACTTCGAGTAAGCGGGGAATTCGAGTTATAGAGGTTTCGAGTTATCGGGGTTCAGATGTACAAGAAATATTGGCAGTACAATCAAGGAACTTCAAAAGAACTACGTAAGATTACAGTTAACTGAATAAATTACAGCGAGTTGAGTTACTCTTGCGGTTAAGTTACCAGTCTATCATTTCCATTACGAGTTATACCGTTTACGATTTAGTTCTCAGGCAACATTTAACGGCTAACTTGGGATACAGATGTACAATGTACCAGTTATGTCTGCACCCCTCTCCCTTAAGTTGCGGAGAAAGTAAGTGAACGGAATGATCACCTCTACCCTCCTTTCGTCCCCTTTCCCCTCGGCAGTCCCCAATTCGAACGCCAGCTTTCTCGCTGAAGTCTTTCTAGAATAGACATTTCACAGTATTAGTATGTAATTTAAGTCCTCGTCACGAGGCTGTCTTTATGATGATTGTTGATGGCAGTTTGCTTTGAAATTTATTACTGGTGGTTGATGAAATTGATAGTCAATTGCTGTGGGTATTTATACACTGGTGGCTAACGATGATGGCCGGGGTGGCTCCGATTCGCCGGCTTTTTCGGTAACTGATTACTTAGGGTTGTCTCAACTTTTGGCAGCTGGTTAGTAAGATTCTAGAAGAGTATTAGCCGATTACTAAGATTTGATATGAGTTGCAACTGATTACTAAGATTCGAGATGAGTTTTGAAGTGAGATGATCCTTAGCTGATTGTTACGATTTGAGGATGTTTTATCTAAGTACTAAGATTCGAGATGAGTTTTAGCTGATTACTAAGATCGAAATAATTTTTAACTGATTACCGAGAGTCGAGATGAATTTTAGCTGATTTGTACAATTGTGGTATATTTTTATCTGAGTGATTACGATCTTTAGTTGATGCCAGAAAATGAATATCTTTGCAAATTAGCTGATTACTGTCAATCTGCCAAGTAACTGGCTTATTACCGACCCTCTTATGTTGGTTGATGATGGAGTTGATGACAAAAGATTCGATTTCATAGTTATTGATATCTAAAAGTTCATGATGGTAATGAACGACGAATGTGGATGATGATGAATCACTGATGATAGCTGCCGGATGGTAGGTGATGAGAGGTGGCTGCCATTGACAGTTGGTGTTGTTGATGATTATGATGATGATGATGATGATGATAGCGATGGTAACGACTATTTATGGTAGCGGTTTAGCTAATTTTTTTCTCTAAGTTTCTATTGGGAGAAAAGAGTACGAAAAGTAAGCTTGAATGAAAATTATTGGTTTTTCTCACTCTCGAGCAATCTTGAATGAGATATGTTATCAATTTCAAAACTAAATATTTTTATGAAACGTAATAAATAACCATGATTAATTATTAACAGCAAGATATGTCACATAAGAAGTCATAACGTATGATTAAGTAATAATGTTGAACTATTTATTTTGTCAGAAATCTTAGTAAAACAAATTGACACTGGACGTTCGCCGTCCTTTATTTGCGTGGCCGTGATATGTAATTGTAAGTAATTGACAATTTAAAAAAATTAGCATATTTGTCATTCTATCTCTTTGTGCGACCATAGTTAAATTTCAGTTCTGTTTTTACAAGCAAACAGAGATTTCTTTTGTCACAAGCGTTTGTTTAACCGAAAAATAATTGTTTTGGTATAAGTAATACGAAAAGTAACTGAACCTCACAGCGAAAAATATTGTGTTTGATTTGTATTACATTTCGTGCTGAATTTTATCGCTGATGTTGGATCTGTTTGATTCAATAGCACATAGGTCGAAATTACTTTTGTGGCGTAAGTTTTTTTGATTACGGAAAGTAAAATCAAGGATTAATTGTTTGTCTCTGACGTCAGTATCCCCAGGTGATTGTCGATACAAATGTTGGAAATCGAACAATTATTGGCACTTTGATTTTTTTGTGATGTTTGCTAGGGCGTCAAACCAATAAGAAATTTTTCTTCATTTTCTTTTGAAACCTGAAAAGTAATTAAAATTCAAAATTGTTAAGCAATTCAGTGTTTCAAATGGTTAAGCTAGTTGTTTTGTTTATCTTTTTTGGCCATTTATGTAATTAAGTTCTTGTCGTGATTTCGAGATTTCTCAAAACAGACTGTTTGCCCACGAATCGTACGAGAATTGTGGGAGAAAAATTTAATTTCCTTAGGGTCTCTTCAAATCACAAAAATTATCAAGTTTCTCCGATCCGATGTAAATAAATGCATATAAAATGATCGCAAGCATAAACTTACCACATCTCTCATAAGCTTTATATTTATAAATACATTTTTTTTCTTTTTGTTTTCGGCTGTATTTGACCTTATTCGGAACGTATAGTTTACTGGCACGTGTTTATGTCGAAAGCTATTAATAATACTTTTATTTACTCCAAAATATGTTAGCACAATTGAAATTCGTTAGTAAAACTGGTTAGAAGGTAGTATTTCTAAAACTCAATATTCGTTATCAATTTGTCGTAAAATACATGTTTTATTTATGACAAATCGCCACAATTGAAAACAAGTAACGTCACTGTCGTTGGGCTATATTTTTAATTATTATCCCACTAAGCGTGGTTGCGGGAAAATGCACGAACGTTTGTACAAATGACATCCCTGGGAAACTACAAGCAAACTCTCTCGGGTTATATTAGGGTAAAAGTTGATTATAGCAAACGATTCATGTACGTTCTCTTATTATGAGCAAGAGAAATAGTCGGGAAAGGACTTTAACAACAGCTGTGATAAATGATCACAATTAGGATGGCGATCATAGTGAAAATGGTAATGATAGCTTAACCTTTATCCTTCTAAATTTTTAAAAATCAAAATCATAAAATCTCAACAAAATTACAAACTTCAGAATTTGTTAAAGCAATGGCCATTTTCAGAATCTACTTGTAAAGACAAAGAAAATGAATGGTCACTTTGTAGGTTTTCAAACAGTGGTTTTAGAGTTAGAATATTTTTAGTTTATGTGAAACCGTGTTTAGCAGGATATATAAGGGTTAATAGTGAAATGATAACAATAGTGGTGATAACACTAAATATATTAATGATAATGAAAAATAATAATGATGATAATACTGATAATAATGATAATAAAAGTCATTATACCCAGTTGTTATTTGATGATACTGATAATAATGATAAATCAGTATACCCAGTTATTATTTTGGTGATAGTGATAGAAATGATAGTAAAAGTCATTAAACCCAGTTTTTATATACAGTTGACCAAACTTCAGTAGCAGTGCAGACGCGTTATTCCATGTGTTACTAACCTTTAATGCCGAATTTACTATCACACGATGCTTTGCTTTGGGATTTGTTATTAGTTTATTTGCATTTTTGGACCAATGTTTTATAGTGTCGAACCGAGAGCCTCCTTTCCATCAGTTACTGAAGTTTACGATATGCCTCGGGAGAAGTAAAAAGTATCGTAAAACCGAGGTATCGTTGTAAAGAGACCCTCGATTTTACGAAATGAACGCGAATGTGTAGAAAATATCGTTGTATATCGAGGTCGAGTTAGAATGATTTTTAGTATCATTTTGTTCGCTGTGTAATAACGTACATTAATATATATCGTTTGTACATAACACAAGTAGGTGAAATCAAAGATGACGTATCGATTCTCTGTGACTCTGGCGCTCGACAGACAGATCATTATACTCAGATTTATATCGTTATATAATTATTTCACACACTGTGCTGTACTGCAATTTAGGCTAATTACTGAATTACACTTCATAAACAAAACACATTGTGTTCTTTCATAGTTATTTGGCTTACAAATTTTCAGAAAGTATTCCTGAAGTTGTGTTTGTCGCTTTCCTCTAATATCTGTGTTTGCCACTCTTCGTTGATAGCAATAACCAGTTACATCGTTGTATCGAGGTCAAATTAACGTTTGGGAGAATAGATTCTCATCGTAAAATGGAGGATATCGTTGCATCGTATATCGTTAGATCGAGGTCTTTTTTCATTTATTTTACTGTATTTTATCGGGAGAAAGAAACTTTATCGTAAAATCGAGGATATCGTTAGATCAAGTTTTGTAAAATCCAGGTTCCACTGTAGGAAATTTATCCTATATATTATTAGGGTGAATTTTAAAAGTAGCACTGACAGTAAATTTTGATGACACGAAATTTTTAGTTCAATTAAAACCATTTCTAACGCATGGCCAACTGTTACAATTTCCACACCTCCACTCCCCAAATAATTTTTTGCTTCCGCCACCCATGTAATGTCGTTATTTCAATTCATCATTTTCTCCAGAAAATTCAGCTTAAGTTAAGTTCCGTTTCACTTAGCTTGTTTCTTTCTGATGAACCACTTTAATTTAAGTTTAATTTTTAGTTAATTTTTTATTTACTTGTGTAATTAATTCCGTTTAGTTTGAACTATTACATAATGCGAAAATTTTAATTTGTTGTTTTTAAAGCACTTTCGAGCAGTTTTGGAAAAATTGCTATACAAATCTTAATTTGTTATATAATTTTTGTTATTATTATTATTATTATTATTATTATTATTATTATTAATACTTTTATTATTATTTATTACTTTTCCGCAACTAGAAGATACATTGCCATTCAAATTTGATTTTAGAAGACGGTATAAACATTATTTAAAAACAAGCATGCAACTTAATATTTCTACTTGCTTTTTCAAGATACTTACAGCTCTTCAATTTTTCCTTTGACATGGAATGGATACTTTTAGATCGCCTGGAATAACCGATCGAAGATGCTTCGTATCAATGATGCATGCTATTTTAGCTCGAAAAATCGTGTTTTTTTATTGCGAGGAGATTTAGTTTACCTACATTGTTCATTTCCAATGAGAAAGTGCGTAGTAGCAAAGTTTTAAAACAGAGCTCTCTTACCTTCTCGAACACCCGGTAATCGGAAGTAAACTGAGGTAACCGGAAATAAAGACAATAACCGGAAGTACACATGCACTGTTGAAAGTGTATAACTTCTGAATTATTCACGACCCAATAAAATGCATCAAAGTTTTTTGTTACCGGCTTGGAAATTTAAATAACACCGGTAATTATTATGAAGAGAATTATTAATTCAAAAGAGTTTTCAAATCAATAAAATTCTCCAGGTTATTTGTATTTAAACGATGTAATTTTCCTGTAAGTGAAAAAGAAACGATTGTTGACAAAACCGAAACTATACGCTTTGTATATTCGGTTTAAATATTGCCTAAAACTATGTCGCGTATGGTTTCAGCTTTTGTACCTACGTCAGTCGTGTTTTTGGTCACTAGGATGCGAAAAGCAGGGGGTCAAGAGATTGTGGTAGCAACATGTGAATCCTCCCACAGAAAACTATAATTGGAATTTTTCTTCGTGTCTGAACTACTATCCCATAAACCGCTTATCTCTGTAGGTTTTTTTCTTAAGATTCAGTTTTTTGATTATGTAATTTACCCCGTTTCTGTGGGTGTATTGAACCTCAGAAGAATCCTTTCAAAATTAGAGTTTTGGGATTCAGATAGAGCAACTTGTTTTTGATATAAATTTGAGTAATAGTGGCACCGACTGGTCTGTTGTACTCATATTATTATTGAGGTAAAAGCATTCCAGTCGTAGTTTGTTTTTTGTAATTAAAATCATACCTTATTGAAAACATACCGATATATTGACACACCGAGAGTTAAAAATAATTATATAAGTGCTTCGATAAATTCTGTCTTCAACGGAAATAATAGTAACGCAAAAGAAAATATGGAAGTGAGTTTCTAATTCTATTAATGTATGACGACTGAAAAATAGCTGAACCTTTCTAAACCGTAGAAAATGATTCTCCTAAAGTGCTGTTTCTTTATTTATTGTCCTTTTTCGCGTGGTGTTTCCGGCATGAGTTTTTGCCGAACAATCGGCTTCTTTCTTGCTTAGACAAAGCGGTGGCTTAACTAAAAGTTCTTGGAAGAACAATTTTATACAGTTCTATGGTATGCACCTTTCTAAACAGTTTTAACAAAATTTCCAGTGTATATTTTCTGATCCACTCACGTAAGCGCTAGCTAGGCGTTCAGCGGGGTAAAAATAAACTGTGAGAAAAAATAATTTAAAGAGTTCCTCTTTTCTTTGGTTTTAAAGAAACAAAACATTTTCATTTCCCTAACCTCGTACGTAAGTTAGATAGTGCTTGCTTTTCACTACAGCTCTCGACTTTTGTCTCGAGTTTTCTCGCACACGTTCTTGTTGGTAACGTAAAGATTAAATTTGCAAGCCTATTCGCTCTGTTGAATGTTTAGAGAAGTTTCGGTAGATAAAGCCGGCGAACACGTGTTGTGGTTGCTGGGCTAACAAACAGTTTTATCAATCCATGGTTTCCAAGCGGTTACCTGCTAATGACGAGATGGAGCAAACGGAATGCACGTGCTCGTCATTCTAACTGTTGTCAGGACCACGAGCCACGTGTTTTGGTATCAACTACATAGTTTTATTCTTTTGTTTATGCCATTCAGTCCAAAATAAGAATTTAGAAACTTAATGAAATTATTCGCAGTTTAAGTTTGTTGAAACATATTTGCAGAATCTACTTTTCGAAACCTGGAAAATGAATCGTCACTTTATAAAGTTACAACACTCGATTAAGTGGTTAGAATGAACAACGTCAATCATTTCTACTCTGACTTCAAGACGTGCAAAATGCCGAATTGTCACTTTTTAGCGTTTAATCAGCTTGTTAAAAAGTTCGAATGAATAATGCCAATCATTTCTACTCCTCGATAAGCAAAATGAATAGTCACTTTTTAGGGTTTCGTCCCTCGACGTTCAAAAGTTAGAATGATTAACACCAATCGTTTCTACTCCTCAAAACAAGCGAAATTAATTGTCCATTCTTAAGGTTTTACAACAGGTTCAAAAGTTATAATGAATAACACCAATCATTTCTACTCTTCAAGACAAGCAAAGTGAATGGTCACTTTATAGGGTTTCATCAACTGGTTCAAAAGTTAGAATGAATAACACTAATCATTTCTACACTTCAAGTCAAGTAAAATGTAGGGTCACTTTATAGGGTTTCATCAACTGGTTCAAAAGTTAGAATGAATAACACTAATCATTTCT
>JAOBRD020694983.1:0-14625 GCA_027575215.2 Hydrozoanthus sils
TTGAACCCGTGCTATGACCTGTCTTTTGATCAGTTTATAAAAAACAAAGTTCATTTTTTAACTCTAAGGAAGTGTCTAGCTTGTATAACCAGTCCGTGGCCTGTGATCGTATGGTATGCCATATTGTCGTGTTAGGCGTAATGAGCTACGTTCAAAGCTTGACTTTGTGAATTATACTTACAAGCCCTGTTCATGTCCAACAAGATTTAAAGCCTATAAATATTTGGCAATCGTCGCAATACTGACCCCTGCGATTACCCCAAATGTGGTAACTCGAGCGTATAACTCCTGCGTTCGCGCCGCTCGTCCCCGTCTCACGGACATTAAACGTTTTCGGACCAGGTTTTTTTTTTCTTTGAGGCTTTTTTTTGTGGGTTGAAATGTTCGGAAGAGGGGAACTCCTTATGAATTTTTTTTGGGGGCTGGACGGGTTAAGTTGAGTTTGTGAATTCTGCAGTGCGTGCGGCAAACTAAACAGGGAATGATCGCAAGTTAAATAAATAGTCCCTTACGATAAATAAATGGCCGGCCGCTCGTATCACTGAGTGAACAGACATTATAAAGTACTAAGCTTTATTACAACAGTTAAGAGATGTCAGTCGCTCAGATCAGTCATTCGGGTGGCCGAAAACAACAACCTGCTATTAAAGCCGTGAGAATGAATAACGAAGCGAGAAGCGAGTCGGCGCGAAGTGTAGCGAGCGGCGAGTTGTTTAATAGGAGAACACGCTCCAAGGTTGCTCGCCTTCCCAAATGACAAGAACGCCAAGCTACGCTCGCTACAGTGAAAGAGGATCAACTAACACACGAGTTAGTTATCTTCTTCTGGCTGCTGAATTGCAAGAATAGCAGAAAAATGTCCTCTGGGGACAAATTGCTTTGAGCGTCAGCCCAAAAGTCCAGTGAGTGACGTACTGACTGATGCTTGAGAGTAGTTCACAGGTTGACAAACTTAGGCAGTACAACTATTCGTGCACTTTAAAATCAAGAATGTTCAATAGTTGCGGATTGCATATGATCCATAGTAGTTCCGCTTTAGCCGCCCCATGAATTCTTTGAGAGTGTATTGTGTTTTTAGAAGGCAAAGTACAGTCAGTGGAGATTCTGTTTTTGCAACAATGGACTGATCGGAAGCATATGTCCAGCCATTCCAGAAGGTCTAATTTCAATGATGATTCCCTCGGCCGTCTGTGTCAACGTTTGCGACGCGGCGATGTTTTAAATGATAAAACAAAGAAAACAAGCACAGCAGAATGATTTCGAGGGACCATTTTATCAGTCCTGTAATTTCATTTTCCGAAATGAGAGATATTGGATTATTGGGAGTAGCACATGCATTTTGTGGCAACGTCGATGTTTCGAGCGCTCAAATCTGCACTGATGCAGGTCTAATGTTAACCGACTTGTTCTAGTCGACTCAGGTGTATAAATCAGTGAGTACCTGCTTCTGGTACCAATCGACTTGGCTAGGATCTAGCCTGCGACAGATTAGTGTTCTGTCCAGGGGGGTCAAAGACTTTAAACTGCTAAGCCAGGACTCAAAGTTTACATTTGGTTTTGGGTGCAGGCGTGACACCAAGATTAAATTTCTAGGTGCACTGCCGAAGTTTTAGGCGCGCAGTTAAAAATTTTAGGAACACAGCTTTGGTTTCTGAGAGCAAAAAGAAGTCAAAGAAGTTGCAGACGTTTATAAGTAGTTGTTAATCAGTGAGTAAGTGTCTTTTATTTTGTTTTAACCCTGTGCTTGTTTCTTTCAGACTCTTACTGAATATAGTAGCTTTAAACTGTGGGGTATTTTTTGTTTGGGACCTTTGCCAAATCCACATTTTTATATTTGTCATACAACTGTTAATTAACCCTTTCAGCCCTGGACAGTTTACCAACATCTTACTTCTCCTTACATAACTCAAACAAAGTAATACAATAGGTAATGAGAAGTTGGGAGTTGATCAAGTCAAGTATGCTTTGGTGGATGAAAAGCAAAATTTTCCCAAACTGTTTATATAGAAAGTATGGGACTCAGTTGGGAGAATTTACCAACACAACATTTGTCGTGCTTGGGGTTTAAAGGGTTAAGTAAGGAAAGAGTGGCTCTAACTCACACTGAGCTTCATGTTTTTAGGTGCAAAGGTGCAATCGTTCATGATTTTGCAGGTGCACAATCAAGATATAAAGTTGCATGTGCAACCAATTGGTCATAAACTTTGAGCCCTGTATATGTAAGCACTACAGAAACCAGAGATAAGCCCCGTTTTAACAGGCCACTTGACTTGAGAAAGGGATTCATGTTATAAAAGTTTATCGACCTTTAATTAGTACATTAATTAAATTAATGCTTTAAGTTGTCTAGAATTGTGTCAGCTTTGCTCTTTTGCTGAGCTAGTCACAGACTCGATCACCTTTGGCAGTTTTATATTTAACTCTGTGGCAATCCTGTAAGAAAAAAAACATAAGTTCAAATGGTAAGTCAATGCACAGACTTAAACAGTTATCAAATGTCATGTCATGTTATAAATTAGTTTGTTAACTTAAATTGCATGAGTGTAGCTCAGAGTGGATTTCAATTTGTTTTAATGATTTCAAATGCCTATTTTACTATCGACAGTTTGTATTTTTGAAAAGTTCCAAAATGTTAAAAAAGGAACTGATAAAAATCTTTGCAAATGAAAAGAAAGGGAAGCTGAAAACGCATTGTTTTTCTATATGTAAGACCACATCACAAACTTGGGATTTCAATGTTGAGACAATGATAAGCCAGTGATTGAAGGAATCAGCCAAATGAATGACTATAAAAAACACATTTTTTTCAGTTTCAATTAGATAACTTTGATATTAAAAAAGATGAGGGCAACTTAGTCAGTTAATTTCCCTTTGAACTAAGCTAGAATTCAACTCAAGAGCATAATTTGTTCTGCAACATAGCCTCTGGTAAATCATTGAATAGTCAAAACTTGAAGCAAACAAAAAAAAAGTTGTTGAACTGGCACTGAGAAATAAAATAAATTTGTGGTTGACTCTAGATCTTTCTTCTTGATCTAAACAATGAACAATACCTTTAAAGCAAAGCTTGCCTATTAGCCTGTTTGTGAATTATGATCTAATGCTAACAAATGAAACCATCAAGTCAAGGCCAACAACTTCTTTAAAATACAGTGAAGTTAATGGATCAGAGGCTAAAACTTGGTCTCAACTCAAAGACTTTGCTTGTGAACAATGTTGCACATCTAGCAACTGGGCTATTATCAAAAAATATATTTCAACACTTAGACACTTGGGAGGGGGTACTCCCTATATTGGGTTGGTAAGTATGACTGCCATATTTTTTAGGGGTTAAAATTGTCAGTCTGGTATTGTTTAGGGGTTGTTAAAAGGAATCCTCTGTTAAACCAAGAGTTTGTATTTTTTGGGGTTGAAAAACCAAAGCTATTGGACTGCTCACAGTCCCATGATTTAGCAAAAGTGCGTATCGACAAGAAGTTAAAATTCCTTTGGCGATTGTCCTATTTGTGTGCCTTTATTTACTGAATATCATGTTCTTTAGCACAATACAAGGGAACTTAGTGCCGACCCGCTAGCTATGTATACACTTGGGAAAGTTTTCAGATTTGAATTGGTATTTTTTAGGGTAATTTTCAAAACAAGAGGTATTTTTAGGGTGGAAAATGTTTATCCCTTTGGTATTTTTTAGGGTATTTTAGGCACTTTTTCAATGATCATCCCTATAAAACTTTTAACCCCAAAGTACTTCCCCCACCCCCCACCCCCCTGGGCATTTAGACAACTATTACAATGAAAAACTCAAAGGATAGGCCCATTTTTGACTTACCTTTTCATCTCATGGTAAAGTTTCAGTGAGATCCAGGGATCACATGCAGCATAAAATATTTGTTTTTCAGTCAAGAAAGGACTGTTCCAATTAGACTGCTGCTGGCTTTTGGAAATTCGACAGTTCAAAAACATGAAACACAATGCCTGCAGGCTTTTAGGTTTACACCGAAACTTGTATGCCCAAGACAGTGTGTCTATGACATTGTTCACCTCTAGTCCAACCCACTTACAGATTTGCTTAGCATCAGCAGTCGAAGCATGTCCAACCTGAGTTGTCACAACAATAGTTATTATTAGAATATAAATAATGACATTATTGATCAGTACTATCAAGAAAAATTAAAACTTGTACATCATGACATCAAACATATATCCATCAGAAAAGTTTTACAATCTTAAAAACATACTAGCTTGTCAGTGACTAAAATGCTTTTCTAAAGGTCAAGTTCTTAATGAAAAGTTAATCAAGCTAGGTCATTGACAACAAGATAAGGACTGAACACTTGAAATACCATTGTTCTAGAACTCTTGAGGGAGTGACATCATTAAATTCAAGTCTTGAACACAGTTATCCAAGTAAAAATTATAGTTGTAATTCTTCTTTTCTAAAAGTAACAAAAAGAAATTTAAAATAGATAAACTTATATAACTATAGGAAAAAATTGTTAGATATGTTTAAAACTAATTGTTTTCGATCTTTAATATCATCTTCATAGTTAAAATTTATTTAATATTAGTTTAATCTTAAAGATTGCAAACATTTAGTTTTAAACATATCTAACAGTTTTACCTATACTTACATCTATAATTAAACCAAGCAGAGGATCAAAAACAGATACTTCAATTTCTTTAGAAACTCTATGAATAACTTAAGGGTTTGGACATAAACATAGCACTTAATCTACAATTTGTATTTGAGGATTGTTATACATTAGGGGGGCTTTACATTTACATGTTAAGCTTGTGAAACTGTAAACTTGTAAACTATGACATGTGGATACTTTTGTCTTAAACTTCTATAAAACTACTAAATTACATGCATGGGCATCAGTATCCCAAAGTTGTCTTGAAAAAACTGGGACGTAGAACAAAATGAATATCAAATCAATTTATGATTTTTTTCGAATACCTTTAACACTTTTCCACGAAGAATTCGTGCCAGTTCTGAATTTTCAAGGGAATCTTTGTCCATTTTGTTCACACGCCAGATAACAACCTTGTCATCTGCCGCCAATTGTATAAGACAAATCTTTACATGTTTGATCCGACAAACAAACTCCGAGTCAAAACCAATAACTGCTTGCTTAGAAAACTCTTGTAAAGTCTTTTTGATAAACGGTCTCTGTTCGTCTTCCAGGTTGCGAACAGTGAAGATTTTTCCTTGAAACGAAGTAACTGGATAATTGTTAAGTTCGTCTCTCCAGTCTTCTTGTAAACAAAAGTCTCTTCTTAGACTCTGACTTTGCCCCGATGAACCGTAACAAGCTGAGTTCAAACAAATGCGAAACCCAAACTTTTTTACTGTTCCATGAATTAATTTTGTGGTGTAGAAGACAGAGATTCGCGTACGCTCGAGGGACCGCATAAAAGCCATTGCAAACCAAAACACTTTATCCTCCAAACTGCTACAGTGTTGAATAGTTAATAATGTTAATATACTTATGTCAAATTCACCCTGATCATGTAATTTTGTTTGTTGCATAACTCTGTTTCCTTTTCCGCCATTTTGTTATTAATGTTCCGCTGAGCCATGTAGTGCAGGCTCGGCAGTACCAGGTCCTCTCAACCAAAAGCGGAAAATGGCGGTTGGCTTGAAAACAGTTGTGTTGATACGGTCATAAAACAGGATATGGAACGAAGAAAAAGCGTCAGTCAAGTTTCGCTTAAATCTCAAGTTCGTGAGCCATTCAAAGCAACAAAGATCTGGAATGATTTAATTTGCCATTTACGAACAAATCTTGAATCAAAACGACGCCGATGGAAAATGCAAACATACGAAAACTGTTTTAGAGGATCAGAAATCATCGAGATTTTGTACCATTACATCAGAGATCATCCCGACCTCAAAAACAATGGGTCCCGTAGTCAAGTGAAGTCTCTCTGCCAGTGTTTAATTGATACAAAAGTGTTCGAATGTGTTGTCGCGTCTGATTCAAACAAAGAAGCTTCCATTTTCGAAGGCGGCGGCAAGCTTTATCGCTTTGTCAACAGCAGTAGTACGATTAACGGGAGAGATTTCAAGTCAACGAAAGGTCAAGAAAGAGCATCTTCTCGAGACAGTAATGATGTGTGGGTGAGAGCAAAATATTGCAAAAGTGAGACATGTATGGAACGAAAAGAGAATTTCGGAGCGGAGTGGAAAAGATCTTGCAGAAGCCAAAAACGAAAGAGCATTGGTGTCGTTTATCAATCAGCACTCAATTATGCGTCGCCGTGGAAGCGAAGAAGGAAGAGTCTTGAACCAACCCATTCAAAGTAAGTCGTTCAGATTTCTTTTTTTCTTGTTCTATTGATCATTATGACATTACCCAGCTGTAAATATTATTAAGGATTCGTTTAGAAGTGACAAACATTTAGTGTTCAGAAAAAAATTATCAGTCTTGTGTGAGATTGTTCGATTGAATTACAACCTGTCGCAAATTTGAGATAATCTTGCAAATCAAAATAGTTAAGTTGTTGCACGGCCAAATCTGCTTCAATCTATGCAACAAGTAAGATTTGTTATAATATCGTATCAATAAGTGAAAGGCGTTTTACAAATAAATTTGAGCACGCATTCGCAATGATCAGATGGTATGTTGGACCGTGTAGGACTAAATGCTGCCCACAAACTATTTTCCTGTTAAACACCATGGCTACCTTACTCACCCTGATGCTCAGACGAAGGGCTAACGCTCGAAACGTCAGCTTTTCCCATTATCTCACGGCGACGATAATTCATTTATCATATATACTTCGAGTTCACCCTCATGTAGTTTTGCACTTAACTATGTAGTCTAACTCTTAATAGTTTCTATAGGCCTGGAAATAGTTGGAGTGAAACGTCCACTGTATACATAGGTTCAAACTCAGAAAATGTATAATTATTAATAATTAGTTACTCTTGGTAAGTATATTCTGTTATATGTGATTGTCGCAAATATTACTCAAATTTGCATTTCGCATGATGCAAGAGCATTAAAATAAAACAGCAAGGTTTATATTGATTCTGTTGTCTGATAAAGAGCATTTCTTTTGTTTGATGCTTGTTTTGTTGATAACAGTAGTACGGACAATGGGAGAGATTTCAACTCAAAGAAAGCGCAAGAAAGCACATCTTCAAGAGACAGCAATGATGTATGGGTGAGAGCGAAAACTGGCAAAAATGAAACATATATGGAACCAAAAGAGAATTTCAAAGCAGACTGGAAAAGATCCTGCAGTAGCCAAAAACGAAAGAGTATTGGCAATGTCTATCAATCTGCACTCAATTATGCATCACCATGGAAGGATAGGAGGAAGAGTCTTGTGCCCACCAATTCAAAGTAAGTTATTCAAATTTCTTTTTTCTTATTTTTTATTACCCTGGCAGCATTAATTAGAAGAGACAATCTTTTAGTCTTCAGAAAAACAAATTATCAGCCTTGAGTAAGATTGTTCCATTGACTGACCAGGGTTTTCGCTAGCATTTGGAAGTACTGGGTGTAAATGGGTGGGTGGGTGTAAAATGCAGTCTGCATTTCCTGGGCCGGAACTGGTTAACAGGGAAGATCGTGAGAAGCTAAAAAGTGCATGTAAAAATGAAATGTTTGACTCGTTTGGCAGTTTTTGTGAGTACATTATATATCAGTCTGCAGTTGTTCGTTTTTTAGTTGACTCCAAAACAGTCTCCAGTTAGAAAGAGTGCACTAATTATAATGAATCCCATATCTCTAGAGAGCTGCTCTCTTGAGACCATCCATTTATCGGGTCCAGTGGCAGGGTCACTATTGCTAACGCAGTCCCGTTAATCACAGTTCAATCAATGATTTCCACACTTGAAAAATAATTACCCTGTTTGCACATGCTTTATACAAACCAAGGTGCATTTGAGAGAAATCGAGAGCAAATCAGTACAAACATGAAGAAAGATTTTGTGTCTGCTCAAGATTTCTCCCAAACCCACTGAGATTTTGATTAGCCTGTGCAAACATGATAGCTGGGTTTTATTTCTTTTAGAAAACAATGAGTCAAAACCGTTAAATTGCACAGACTAAATAAATGCAAATACGCTTAACCAATAAGCATGCAATAATTGTTATCTAATTAAATTATTTAGTTATAAATCAGTTAAGGTATGGTAGCCAGAATTAAACTATCATCCAGCAGGTCAAATAAGATGATACAGTTAAACCCCTAAAGATGGACACCCAGATAAAACGGACACCAAATCTTGGTCTCTGCCGTGCATTTTCTCAGTCATTTACTGTATTGAAGTCTCTATAAGAAGGACATCTCTCTAAGGATGGACAATTAAGGCCAGCCCGAAGGTGTCTGTCTTAGAGAGGTTTGACTGTAAAATAACTAAGTTTTTATTTGTTGAAGACTTTCTATTAACATATGAGATTTTCGTTGTTTCTGATTGTTAGAGTAAAACAGACAAGTGAGTATGAACAAGAAGATGGATTTGGGAAAGACGAGCGCAACACTTACTTTCAAGTTGCCCTTGGACAACTTCTTCGTCAGCTTGAGATTTCATATCTAGAAGATATTCTTTCTTCTTCTGTGATGGAATCTTTAAATGAACAGGAAGATACAATAATACCTAACATGACTAATAATCTCTCCTTTATTGACCGCTATAACCTGTTCAATGTTGAGGATGGTGAACAAGATTTTGATGCCCAGAATGAATGGTATAACTCGGCAGTGAGTTGTTTCATGGCCAGAAATGACTTTGTCTTACCATGCAAGGAAGAAGTTGGTTACCAAAATATCACCAACCTATCTAAGAGTGGTATATGCGAGTCATTAATGGAATACTATGCTTCCTTGTTGGATTCCCTTATACCATCAAACTTTGGTGCCGTTGTTGAAGGTATAATGAAGTCTTGGAAGGCTGGCAAGAAGCTCAAAGTCCTGTCAGCCCTCAGCCTTTTGATTGTGTTGATTCCACTTCACTGCCAAAGACACCTTCAGTTACTTCTTTGTTTTATCAAGAAAACCATGGAAGGTAGTGCTAAACTGACATCTGCTGGTAACAACGTACCAAAGAGGTTTATTATAAGGAAGTTCATGGGCGCGATACTGCCAAAAACACTGCAAGATAAGGTAAGTTTCATGACTATTCAAATGATACCTTTTAATAGTAAGCACTATTTTTCAGTAAGTATACGGCTGGTCACAACTTAGGAAGCACAGATTAGATTTTTGAACGTTCAGTTTACTTGGCAGTTGAACTAAGTGAAGCATTGGTTGTTGCTGAAAGAGCTACGAAAAAGGCCTTCAAAGGGAACTACCAGTACCCAAACAATCCTTGACAATGATTTTGAAAGTTTATTCACTTTGATGAATACTGAAAAAGAGTTGTTTTTGTTGTCACAAGCTTCTTTTTCTCAGAAGAAAAAACTTCTGAGTCTCTGCGAACCAATGACCCTCTGATTACTCAGAGTTTCAGGTTTGAAATAGCTCAGGTGGAGAAAATTTCTACCACCTGGCTCAAAACTCTTCGTAGTTGTAATTGGCCCGGAATCTCTTGCATAATCTCGAGCTATTTCACATTATCCACTAGCACTGTTGTGAATGAAACTTGAATGTGTGGCACCTTTATGTTAGATTACTGAACAGCTCCATCTTTTTTACTAGTTATATAAAGCAAAAAGTTTTTATCCTGCTATGTCCGCATTTTAGTAATGCATACTTACCTTTGTGACAGCAATGTTACTCTGATTTACATGGTAAGATTTTTTTAACATTATGGAAATCATCAGTTTCAAGGAAATTTTGATAAACATATGGATTTTTCATCTCATTCAACATAATTATCAATTTCTTAACTGTCATTTTTGTATAAAATGATTCAATGCCGATTAGAGATGCTCACCCGGCGAATTGAGGTAGAAAATTGCTTGTAGGTCCGGTGAAATTCGCCGTTCGCTGGCCTAGACCTGAAACCCTGATTACTGATCAGGTGCTCTACTCACTGAACTAAAGGAACTCAGATGAGGAACACATCACTTAACTTGTTTCTGTAGAAGGAAGAAACTAAGGGAATATGTTCTGCTAACTGATAGGCTCAATATGCTCATTGGCAAAATAAATACTGAGCCAATCATGTCAAGTATGGTAACAGTCCAAAATTAATTTTTTTCTCTTTGGGGAAATATGTCCCAAGATCCCATGGCCTAAAACATAGTCAGACTCCCACAGGATCCTCAAGATTTAAAAATGGAAGTAGCCCTGTCATTTTCCCATCGACATTATAATAACTACAACATACCCTTTAATTATATTTTTTTTAACTTTCTGAAGACGGGCGAAAGCCCAGAAACTCCGATCTCAACGATTTTTACCCAGCTTTTTTGACTGAACACAAAATGAACTGTAAACTTACTGACTTAGTTTTCCTTAAGAAGTTCAAATACTCACTAAAACCTTTTGTTGCAGATACTAAAATCTTACTGATGTGGTTTACAAAGCTCTAATTACCCGGGTATTCAATATTCTTTGCAGACTGTTGCTGAGCAACTAATAGCCTTTATGGTGAGCAAACGGAACTTGATATTTACGACTCCAGAAAGTGTGAAAATGTTGGTCAAGAAACATTACACAGGATTAGGTGAGCCAGGAGTGCCTTCCGTGTGTCAGCGAATTTCCACCACAGAGTATGAACAACAGAAAGAACACGTGACTCGTAATGGCCTTTTAAAGTTGATGAGTACGATAATTGATGATTTGCAGCTTTCACTGAAGGAAAAGCAACAGAAAATTCATTTATTTGAGAAGCATCACCGTACGGTGTTTTTGACACAGTTTCCCACCGGAAAGATTTGACTTGAAACAGATAAAGTTACTACTAAGCTATCTCTGAAAATTGATAGTGTTTGTTATTTTTTTTCAGCAAACTATGTACAGTAACGTCGTTTCAAGAGAAATCTGTGATAAAAATGTTCGATTTAAAGAAGAGCGAAGCAAACATGCACAGCGAGTGCCTTATTTAAGTAATTATCTCTAGTTATTTGCTACTGCATGCTGTTCAGTAGGACGTATGAACCCGATACTTCATGCGTTTTATTAATTAAAGAAAACCTAAGAATTTTTTTGTGTACAAACTACGTTTGTCGTGCAACGTCACAAACTGCATTTAATGTGTTGCAGGTGAGGGGAGATCGCTTTCGAGTTAGAAATCGAAATAGGAATCAATTCAGAAACCGAGTTGGGGGCCGAATTAGGAACTGATTTAGGAAGAGTTAGGAATCGACTTAGGAACCGAGTTAGGAATCGATTTAGCAATCAAATTAGGCGCCGAATTAGGAACCGATTTAAAAACAGAGTTGGGAATCGAGTTTGGAAACGAGTTAGGCACCAGGTTAGGAACCGAACTAGTTAGGAACAGAGTTGGAACCAAGTTGGAATAACTTTAGGAACTAAACAATTTAGAAACAAGGTTAGGAAACAAGTTGAAACATGGTTAGGAATCGAATTAGGAAACGAGTCGTGAATCGAGTTATGAATCGAGTTAGGAGTTACGTTAGGTACCAAGTTAGGAACCGAGTTAGGAATAAAGTTAGGTTTTCGAATTAGGAGCTGAGTTAGGAATTAAGTTAGGAAACGAGTTGGGAATAAAGTTAGGAATCGAGTTAAGGACCGAGTTAGGAATCGAGTTAGTAGACGAGCTAGGAAAAGAGTTAGAAATAAAGTTAGGAACCGAGATAGGCACGAGGTTAGGAACCGGATTAAGAACAGAGTTGGAACCAAGTTAGGAATCGAGTTAGGATACGAGTTAGGAACATAGTTATGAATCGAGTTATGAAACGATTTAGGAAGCGAGTTAAGAATCGAGTTACAAAACGAGTTATGAGTTGCGTTAGGAGTTAAGTTAGGGACCGAATTAGGAATTAAGTTAGGAGCCGAGTTAGGAATATAAATAGGAATCGAGTTAAAGACCGAGTTAGGAAACGAAGAGTTAGAAATAAAGTTAGGAATCGAGTTAGGAACCTGGTTTAAGAACCGAGTTAACGGAGCAATGTCCTGACTCCGGAAACAAGATAACTTGATTTTGGTTTGCGTAACCCGAAAGTTTATGTCGTAGAGTGGTAAATCGGACTGCATCTTTTCCATCCTGAAGTTATATTCGTCATTATTGACCTACACAACATTTCACCTCTTCGCTACCATTTCTGTAAATATTTTTTTTACTTTTTTTCTAAACGTTTAAAGTGACTTCGAGATCCACCTTTCTTTTATCTCGCCACGATGGGCTTCGTTCTGGAAGCGGTCGAGCTACAGAAGAAAACCAAAAACATACAGGTCACTTTCTAAAATACAAATGAACGAAAGAATTATGAACAAACAATCGAGTTCACGCACCAAGATAACTGCCAAAACAAATTCAATCGATACTGGACATGAGAAGCTGATTGTAAAACTTACCTCTTCACTAATATCTTTATCCGATTCCATTTAAGTGCTGTAGACTAGAAAATCGTTTAAAAACTCAGAAGTGCCTTCGGCATTGTAAACTAACTGCAAATCTTTCTCACGGACGTTAATCTGTATTCCATGTGAACCGATCCACGATTGTTTGTTTCAGTGATCGAACACATTTGAGGTAGACTAAAACTTAGTTTTAACTTTAAGAAGCGATTTAGGAACCAAGTGTAGAACCGAGTTAGGAGCTGCGTTGGAAATCAAGGTCGTACCCGAGCTAGGAATCGATCGTGGAACCAATTTAGGAAGCAAGTTATAGGAACCGAGTAAGGAAACGAGTAAGGAGCTGCGTTGGGAATCGAGTTGGTACCCGAGCTAGGAATCGATCCGGGAACCGATTTAGGAAGCAAGTTAGGAATCGAGTTAGGAACCCAGCTAGGAATCGAGTTTAGAACCGAGTAGGAATCGAGTTAGGAGGTGCGTTAAGAATCGAGTTCGTACCCAAGATAGGAATTGAGTCGTAACCCATTTAGGAAGCTATTTAGGAATCGAGTTAGGAGCTGAGTTAGTAATGAAGTTAGGAATCGAATTAGCAACCCAGCTAGGAATCGAATTAGGAACCCAGCTAGGAATCGAGTTGGGAAGCCAGCTAGGAATCGAGTTGGGAACCCAGCTAGGAATCGAATTAGGAACCCAGCTAGGAATCGAGTTGGGAACCGGTTTAGGAATTGGGAACTTTAGGAAACGATTTAGGAACCAAGTTACGAATCCAGTTAGCAACCGGGTTAGTTTCTCGATTTAACAACAATAATTGCTTTATTTTATACAATCATCAATTAAAGGAAAAATGACAATTACAAAACAGAAACATAAAGGTTCACGAGTGTAGGCCACCTGAATATAACCATAAGGACTAATTAGGTTCCTAACTCGGTTCGTGTTTCTGTTCCTAATTCGGCTTGTTGTTTCCTTACAGAGTTTGAAAGTCCCTATACATTCCATAATAAAACAGTAGACATACCCTATTACTCGAGATAATTTCTCTTGGCTGCCGAAAGGTTATATGCAGCATGTCACGTGTGTTTGGTTCGTTCCACGAGACAATCTTATGGACCGGATCAAATATGCGCATGCCCGAAAATATTAACCCAGTTGGACTGGACAGCTGGTTGTTTATTATACCAATGCAATACAGATGGCTGAAGTTTCTCCTCGTGACAAAATTTTAAGAAGTTGTTAAATAAGGATTCCTTAAGCACCAGTTGCACAAACGATACAAGAAAAGTTTGGAGAGTAAAGCGACAGAGGTATTTACATCAAGCAAGAAGACAACAATTCCTCTACTATGTTTATATATACTCTTGATGTCTGTTTGGATGTTTTTAAAATTAATCTTGTACCTATCCTATTCTTGTGCGGATATTTGACAAGTCACTTTTTGGCTAAGCATTAATGGCCAAATATTTCATGTTAGGTTCTGTTACCTGCACCTCTCGAAGAAGTAGGTCACCTCGCTTCCAGGGTCCTCTCTTCCTCCCTCGAGAGAGAGGTTCCTGGGAGCTTGAAAAGTCGGCCGGAGAAAGGTTTGGTTTGCATTCACCAAGGTGCTAGCGACGATCGAATCTCCTGCGAATCGACATCGTTTGCAGATGTTTCGTGATTTCTTAATCAAAATTGTTTGCACAGAAGTCGTTCGTTATCGAAGGAAAAAGGCTCGGCAATTGCATCTAGGTGGAAATCAGATCTAAATTGCCACGTTTTCAATTTACTGTGTGTTGATATCTTAAAAAATAGATAAATTTGCTTTCTGACATGATCAACCTTCGGTTTCAGCCGAACAATTACAGGTTAGACGTAAAGTAATCTTCGAGTAATTGAAAAAACACTTCAAATTAAAAAGTAAATGACCGGAAAAAATTCAAACATTTACAAAGTACTGAAATACACAAAGTCCTGACACAATCTCGATGTATTACACGAACTCGGAAAAACATTAAGACCTAAATTTCACAATACTATTTTGCATCCCTCTCCCCTTCCCACACTGCCCAAAGAGGAAGTTACTCGAATTGAATCTCTAGAGGGGGTAGGCATACCGTAAACGCTTTGATAAGCCTCCCTCTCTAATGAGCCCTCTGTCTAGAGCTTCAAATTTTAAATAAGCCCCCTCCCTCCTCTCTAATAAGCCCC
>JAOBRD020695086.1:0-13669 GCA_027575215.2 Hydrozoanthus sils
AAGCCTTTTTTAACCAAACAATTGCAACCTACAACAGGTGGCTAAAACGGCTTGACAGTCTGGTGAGCACCCTCACTTTGGTGCAGTTTGACCCCCCCCCTCTCCCCTTTCCCCTTTTTTGGAAGCCTTTTTTAACCAAACAATTGCAACCTACAACAGGTGGTGAAAACAACATGACAGTCTCGTGAGCACCCTATGTGAACCCCTTTTGAAAAACCCTGGCTACGCCCCAGGACAATTCTTATCTCCTAAAAGTGTATTTCTTTTCACTGCAGTTGAATATTCGTAGTTGAACTGTGAGTGCTTGTCATTTACTTTTTTGGTAATTGACGTTTAATCACGAGGCGGAAATCATTTGTGGAAATCGAGTACCCTCACTGACTTGTAAAGACAAATCTTAAATAGCAAAGCAGGTTTTATACAAAAGAAACTGTAATATCACCTTGCATTTGTAACCTTCTGTTGCTGATAGAAAAGAGATATCATATCGTTTCTCAAATGAAGATGGTATGTATTCTCCAAGATTTTCTGCCAGTTTAGAAAGATCGCACTTTAGACCTTCATCAAACTTTGTCCAACGAAAAGGACCAAAGTTGGTGCTTTTCATTTCTTTAAGTTCTTTCGCTGTCCACTGCTGCTGTGCTTCGTCTATGCATGGTTGAAGAACAAAAAACATTGATAAGCTATGTCTAGCGTTCCACGTTAACAAATGCAATGTGGAAATGGTTTCAACCTTTTTAAATTGAAAAGTAACTCGTCTTTACAAACACACAGCATCTATCGAAGTTTATAACACAGTTAATTTGTATTTTCATTTCATGTCCTGTAGTGCATTGCGCTGGTAACACTCTTAACATGCTAGAAATCGTAATCGGGGATCCCAGCCAATAAATTTCTTGTAATCTCATTTGATAAAGCGCATCACGTGGTACAAATTGCAAGACATTCTACATCCGATTTGATGTCCGTCGTTCAACAAAACAAATGTCATTTTGGAGTATCATATTTTCTATGCTAGTTTAAAAAATGTAAAGCCTGGTTTCAAAAACAGTGTCAGCAAATACAAAATGATGTACAAACTCAGAGACCTTTTTTCCTTTACATGCGACCAAATTACTGGACGAAAAAATGGATTTGCATCACATTTGTATTAACAAATCTAATGCAGATTTGGTGCTTACCTAAAGTAAACCTATGGCAAAGTTGGTAAATACCGTATTTGCTCAATTATATTTACTCGTCTAGGTCTTCTTTAGGCTTACACCATATTTGCATCAGATTTGCTCCTAGCAAATATGCTGCAAATCCTTTTTTTGTTCACTGAAAAGTGCGTTACGTAGATTGGTAAATAAAAGATACTAAAAAAGCTAAATCCTTTCTCGAGCCTACTGGCCCGCAAGGCGGGCGCTTTTCTCCGGTTTCTGTAGTGTTAAGCTGATGAGAGTCTTTGACTCCCCCTGGACAGGACACTAATCTATCGCAGGTTAGCTCCCAGCAGAACTGGTACTCACTTATACAGCTGAGTTGACTGGAACAAAGTCGGGTAAAATGTCTTGTTCAAGGACACAACACAGTGGTCTGGCCGGTGCTCGAACTCGCGACCTTAGGATTACGGGCCGAACACGCTAACCGCTCGGCCACTGCGTCGCCATATAAAAGATACATATATGTTTATATAGAATTGTCTGGTATATAAAAGAGTTACTGGTGCATAAAAGAGACATATATTTTAAATAGAATTACTGGTATATAAAGATACATATATTAATAGAATTACTGGTATATAAAGATACATATATTAATAGAATTACTGGTATATAAAAGATACATATACGTTTATATAGAATTGTCTTTCTTTTTTCAACCCTTTTCATTGCTCCAACTTCAATTTCTCTCTTCACATGTTCCAAGATCATTTTGGTATTGCCATCAACACAAAAAATACCGTGCTGGCAAATTCTTCATCGCATTTCTCATTGCAAAATGACTTAACAAACTGGCTATAGGAATGAAAGGGTTGACCTCGATCAAATTTGGTCATAAATATTTCGTTGCCCAAATGTGAATGATTAACAACTATCCCTGGAAGGGGATGTGAATAGTGAAAGATATCAGTTGCCTTAATAAATACTAAATCAAATAGTGCGTGAGTAAAGAGAGTAAAAAAATTACCGTCTTCTACATTCTGAAGGAGCACTTGACCAAAGTGGATCCGCATGCTAACGCGGCTTCTTTCTGTAGCAGCACTATCGCTACTTCTCTTCCCGGCCTTTGTTTCTTCCTCTTGAATGGTGACAAGTTGGTCTAAAATGGCTTTCGTTAGCTGATCTTGATATTCAGGTTGTTTAAAAAAATCAGCATCTTCCTATTAATAAAATCAGCAATTAGGACGATAATTCTATTCATTAGCACGATTCATTCAGTTTGCTGAAACGTTCTTGAAAATTTGATTCCGTAAATGTTCGGTAGTTCGACAGTTTCAGAAGTTGATAGTTGCCATGAATTATTTTAATACTCGACTTGGAAAATTAGGCGGGAAAAGATTTAAGGAAGGAAGTAAAAAGAGAAAAAAGTATCGATCCATATTTTTAAACCCACCAGTTCTCCTATCCGCTGACTTAATCTATACGTTTTCTTTGTAGATTCAGGGCCTCCAGCTGTTAAACTCGAAATCTTCTCCAAGTAAAGAAGAGATCCAGGATCGAGGCTCCAGTGATCGAGGAAAATCATTTTGACAAACTTGTGACCCGCCGTCGACCTGATAGTTGCCTTGTAAAGTTGATGCAAAAACAAAGTGTTTAAAGTTAAGTATATACAAGGCTTCATTAACGTCTTTTTCTTCTTTTTTTGGACGAGAGACAATTTTTTTTCTCGTCCAAAAAAAGAAAAAGACGTTTATGAACCCTTGGTATATATAATAATGTATCTGAGCGATTCTATGGTAAAACTATAATAGTTAACTTGAACTGCAACTGCAATTCGAATAACAATTTGAATGACATAGAAAAACTTATGGCGCTCTACCCTCGCTTCACAAATGCAAATCTATTATCATCAGAGTTCGCACTTGACAGCGGTGATGAAACCGGTCTATAGCCCACGGAAATCCGAGCTACGGGGAACAACAGCTAGAGCGTGCAAAAAGTACGACCTACCGATTTTATAAACACTAAGTTGAATTGTCGGACAGATTCATTTATAGACAAGCTACACTGCCATAAAAAGAAGGCCCAAAAAGTGTCCTGTAACGAATCTCTCGCTCCAAGAGGTTATCTCTCCTACGACCTATTCGATATCATGGCGCGCTAAATGGTAAGGATCTTTAGCCTTTTAATCTGAAATTAGATAATGATCTATCGCAAAATGGGTCAAGGTTCAGTAGTAGGCACCGCACACTTTAACTATAAATTTCGCGGAGTACCTCCCACCTCCCCCCCCTTCCCTTCACCTCCGGTATTGATTGTACTATATTGCTTACGAATAGCATAAGAGTATGAAGACATGATAAAAGTGAATTTACTATACTTACGATAGATTTTTTTGTTAAAAAGTGAGCAGCGTTCCTTGCCTTTTCGCTTCCCGTTAAGTAAAATTGGTCATTGAGGCGAAACATACAGGCCTGTGTCTGTCGATTTAAGCGAGTCAGGTTTGCGCCACGACGGCCAATAATTCTCCCCACGAATCTATGTTCAACATAATCAACTGTTTCAAGCGGTTCTTCTTGCTGCAAAGGCGTAATCTAAAAAATACAGCATGGTTTAAAACATTTGCTTGTTTAAAACTGCTTTCGATCGGGGCTGGAAAAGACGTGGCAAGGTGCTTTACTTTCAGCCAAACAATTTTAATTGCAAAAAACCTAAGTCACTTTATATGCCCAGGCAGTCATACAATCATTAGCTTGCTATCGATTGGAGGAACCTTGCTGAAAACAAAGCACACATGTTTTGAAAATGGACTTAATCTAAATTGTGTTTAACGCGGTTTAAACCAGTTGTTTGGTTTCCAAGTGAAGGAGCACTTAATAGTAGATTGAGAAAATGTTCATGAAAACTTCTTTGAAAATGCTGTGCGTAGGCCCGTTTTTTTAAGATTTATGTTTACAAAATTACTTTGTGGACGTGCGGCTAGAACACTCGTGAGATCTAAGACTTAATCCAAATGACCAGATGGTATAATTAAAAGACTAAAGGTTAAACTCTGCCATTAAATGATTTTTGGACCAGGAACTGGTCCCCAAACGATGTTAATCTTCTTCTTGTTGTTGTTGAGGGGCGACGTTTTTTGAAGAAACCCTGAGGCTCCGTCAGTTCGTATCAGATCGCGATAAAGCACAACGACCTAAGGGATATTCCCCATCAATTGACGGATTCAGAATTCTGAGAGAATTTACAAGCAATTTTAGATTGCGTTGTACACATTGGTATTCACAATTAATATTCAAGATTAATATGCATAGCCGAAGCCAATTTTGATTTTAAAAAAGACTAAGTCTCCGTCTGTTGGCACCAGTTCGCGAAAAGTTGTTGCACAGTAGTAATAAGCAGAAATCTTTATTGACTGACTGAGTCAGACTTTTATTTTTGATTCTTGAATATTCATTGAAAGAAATCGATTCAAGACGATGTTATGCATTTAGAAGAAGTTTCTTTTGTGTTTTGGCGATCATGTCGCACTCTAGTGAGCGTGCTCAAGGAGCAACTGAGAAACACCTTACGCTTCGTACGGTGCGAATCGTTCGAAGTGCGAAACTGATAAAGTTCTATTTTACGTCTTTACATTGGAAATGCCTCGTAAGAAGATTGTTTAAGGTCTAAAGCAATGTAGGAAGTACCCCCCCCCCTCCCCCGTGACAGTAATACCACCAGTTCCTGGTCCCGCAGTACAGTCGTACTTGTTAAAAGACTAAAGATAAAACTTTGTACCATTAAATGATTTATCATTTCCCTTGCTCTACTGCGCTTCTGTGATGTTCCTTGTATGACAACTCCTTTGTTGTTATAGTAAACGACTGCACCAGTTGCTTGTCGAATACTCTCAATTGCTTGTTCACCGTTGCCGATAACCCTTGCCATACTCCGTGCATCAAGAACTTCAATAAAATCTTGAACAATTTCAGAGTCATTGTCACCTATAAACGAAATAGAAGTTTTTTTTAGCGCAACAACTGAAAAGCGCATCACGATACTTTCTAATTTATTCACAAAAATTGAGAAAATCGCAATAAAAAGAAAATAAACGGCATCGCTTTGTTTAGAGATGCATGAAGACATAAGTTTCAGCCCAAACAAGATAAATCTCGTTTTGGTAAGTTCTTCCAACTTGGATATATTATATACATATTTTTTGGTCTGAAAATATATGAACAATAAAAGCATCGAACCACCGTTTCGATTGAGATGTGTCCAGAAATTTATGCAAATGCAAAAAATAAGCTTCATACTTTTCAGTTTTGGAGAACCTCATTTTTAATCCTTTCAGCCCAAACCACGACAAAGGTCATGTTGGTAACTTCCCCAAACTTAAACTTATTATATATAATTATGTATATTTAATTTGAGTGCACTGAGATGATATGCACGGCACATTTAAATGAAAAATTGAGCTATACAAGAGCGCTTGATCCACAATCTCACATCTTTCAAAGTTCAATTAACGAGTAAGATTATAGATCAACCACACTAGGCACACTTACGTCGCTTACCATGAGTAAATCTTAATGAAATTGTTTAGGAGGCTTTTAATGTTCAAAATAATCTTCCATCGACTTCGACGAAACAAAAAGTTGGCTACCGCCCAGAAATTCACACTTCATAAAATAGTTTTTGCAAAGTGCATTTTCTTGGTCTTTGAATTTACAGTTTCTTCATTTCAGTCATAAAATGTAATAAATGGGTCCCGAGGAGAGTTTGAAGGCTCCAGGTATACGTTGGATAGTACAGCTTTACCAAAAAAAAAAACATATTCTAACGGAGTTTTTTTCTTTGGGGGGGGGAGGGAAGGGGGGAACTCTGGTAGTCTTCTAAGACGTGACTGTAGTTCCTGTCGGGAGAATAGCTGATTTCCCAGACTGCACACCCGAAAATTGGCTAACAGCCATGGTCAGAGCAGGGAACGCACGTTACAATTCTAGCAAAAGCTGTTTACAAAAGCCCATTGAAAACTAAGATGCATTTTAGCTTGATACATTACAAACGTAGATCCACGTTTTAAGAACAAAAGTTGATTAGCTATTAATACCACGTGCGGTATGAAGGAGACCGCTTTCGCAACATCACAAATATTATTGCCTGATATGGTCTTACCGTTTGGCGATCGCTGCTGCTCGAGTTCCGCCTTGCATCTTCTGTAGTCTTCTTCTCGTATAGTAGTCCTCAGCTTTATGGATGAAGCTTGACACTCTTGCAAGAAGGTCTCTGTAATCAGGTAGTGTTCAACCATATTATTCAGCTCACCACTTTTGTAGCACTCCCATAAATCCTGCAGACCAGCATGACTAGAGCAACTGAGAATGATTTTAAGACTTGAAGGCTCTGCTGAGTCAACTGTGACACCTCGAAACGATTCCAAAAATTCAGTAAGCATCTTGTAAGCATCGGCCATGTATTGTGGCAACAGCGACAAGTAACGCCTAGCAATGCGTAGCAATCCCTCGTTGTTCTCCCTTGCCTGGGTACTTGGGTCATGCAGAATGGATACCACGTCAATTACTGTATCGAGCTTTTTATCTGGAGTAAAATGAAAACATCTTGCGTCTTTGGACTGGCTCTGCTTTGTAAAATTATTTGCAAGCAGATAAAATAAACGGAGAAAGTACACGATTGTAGACGTTTCAAGCTAGCTAGTGTTACTCGTGTAGCCAATTATTACCAACGCAAATGTTTTTTACTGTAACCAAAAGTTATCCAAAATTTTGTTCGATGTTACTATTCGCGTCAGATATCGTCACCATTCACGTCAGTTGTTATCCAAACTTTTGTTTGGTTTTAACAACTCACGTCAAATGTCGTCACCGCTCACCTCAATTGTTATCCGAAATTTTATTCGATACTACAATTTAAGTCGATTATTGTCATAGTTTTTGTTAGTTTTAACAACTCGCGTCTTGTACAACAAAAAAAATTACTTACTAAAATCAATTCTCATCTCACGAACCTCTTTTGAGAGCGTGTCGACCTTGGTGTGTACTGAGAAGATAAAGGAAGTAGTCAACAGTTTTGTTCATTAGAAGTGCGCATTCTGATTAAGAATACAGAAATAGGCACGACTGCATATGCCTACTGCTACTTAGAAAATTGCAGTACAGGGCTCAGTTAAGTACAGTTAAAATCAAATCTAAGAAAATTCGAGGCCCAGCTATAAATCTAAATTAAATTTAAAACATTGCTTCTCTAAACACCACGCGAGCAGAGCGTAAAATAATTGAGTTTAAAGTCTTTCCGGCATACTTGCATTTCCGTTTTCTGTATATTGAAAGTAAATTTAGATATACTCACGCTTGTCTTGGACAAGGGCTCTAAAGCGCAGCTCGACAAGAGTAGCATCTCATTTTTTACTCTGCACGACGACAGAGATAACTAACTAATTGGAACGCACATAACCTCTCGCGCGCATGACATCCAAGAGAACTTTGCGCATCAAGTGGGCACTCTTATAGGTCGAGGACATAGTGGCTACCTGCTTTTAAGGCAGTAGCCTAAAAACGATCTCAAGATAAATTGTTTTAAGAAATGAGCCCTCGACTGTCACCCTACAGCTTTTCTCAAAATAAGATAATCATTGAATAGATAAATACATGCAAACAGTGCACAGTGATAGTTTTGGCTTCTTCTGAAACAATCAAGCTACTTGTTAATGACCTTTTTTGCTGTCAAGTAGTAAACTTAATTTGGTGTTTCGGGGCTTGTTCGATATTGCACGTCATTCAGTTCCTGGTCACAAATAGAGGATCAATGCTGGAACGCCTAACTTAAGCTTACCCCTGAGCCTCAGGCTAAACTGTATGCCAACCTTGACTCTAACTTAAGGGAGAAGCTACTAGGTGAATGGTTTCCCGAACACTAGGATCGATCTATATATCCACAGTCTCCCTCCACATGGAGTCGAATAAAATGTCAAGAAAAAAATAATTGGCAATAATCTTCGAGCTATAGTTCATAAATCGAAAGCTGGTTTTATACGGTAAACTCTGTAATCTACTGTGCACCTGTAAAGAATAGCCAACAAAAAAGTCGATGAATTAAGGTTTAATTTGTAATAAGGAGTCTTACATGTTCTGTTTGATTCTAGAACTCGTAAGAGAGTCTCGCCTTCTTTTCGTGATCGTCCTTTTCGTTCTGTGATAGAAACAGAGAATCGGTTAATGGGTTTTGAAAAGTCCTTGAAAAAACAAACCAGCCCTTAAAAGTCCTTGAATTTTGAAATGTCTAGTTTTGTCCTTGAAAAGTCCTTGAAATTTGAAGAAAAACCCTTGAATTGTTATGAGACAAAATAATGTACAACGTTTTGGATATTAGGCCCCTCAAAGCGTTTTTCCAGTTTGCTTAGTTTCAGATCGAGCTTCTTTATTTCTGGAGACCTAAACTGTTTTCAGCTGGTGGTACACTAATAATTCTTGAAAATGTGTCCGTTTCATTGAAATTCCTTAATTTTTTTACAAAATGTTTACAAGTATTAACAATGGAGTCCAAAAACAGATCACAATTCATCGGAACCTTCGGTGTCAAGGGGGAGACTAAATTAACAGGGGATCATTAATCATCAAATGCAAAATTTTTAGCAAATCTCGAGTGGTTACAACCATTGGGCAAAAACTCTTAAAATATCTATAAGATTTTTTGAATCTATTCAGCATAAAAAGATGACTGGCTATATTCATTCATTAAAATGTACACACAACGAAACACCATTCATAGACTATTAAATATATGTACATATATAATAGATAAAATGCACCACTTATATTCGTATACTGTAAAGAACCGTTAAACTATCCGCCTTCCACCTTCATTTTCTTATAAACAAATCAAACATAAATATCAAGTATTGTCTAAAAAATTGACTGGTTTAGAAGCATCAAAACAAGCATCATATTAAAGGCGAAATGAATGACGCTATTAAAGCACCACCCAAAGATTTTTGAAAAGTGATGAGGGTTTTTTGTTCATTCTTTATCTTTATTTAAAATATATTCTAAGGGAAGAAAATTAACGATCAAAACGTTTTTTTTATATACCATAATCATGTATTAGGCGTAACAACTGCGTGGTATAACTGCTGTTCATTGGCACTATTCAAACGAACACAAATGACCTTGTTTACAATTTTGCGCCTTCCAAGTGCTTGCAATTGACTCCGCATGTGGAGCAACTTGGAATAAAAACAAAATAAAACTCGCATTACTTGGCTTAATAGCTGGAAAAGCGACACAACCTAGAAAAGGACGCAAGTGCTTTAAAACAGTGCGGGTGATGGACGGTACTCTAGTAAGTCTGTTCTTTCGGTCTAATATTTGCTCATGTGCTCCAACATATCTTACTAACACATTTTAGTCGTACCTTTTAGTATTTGGGTGATATCGTTAGAGTTTGCACCAAAATATTTCAAAACTACTTCAACTTTCTGCCACGACGTGTTGAAGTCTTTGTTAGACAAAGATGGCTCGTGGACGTGAACAATACGGTTACGAATGAGGCGCAAGTCATCCAAATGACTGTATCCCACTTTATCGACAAATCCCAGCGAAGAATGCATAAGGACTTTTATAAGAAGGGTGATATCCCACTTCTTGCTATCTCCTACAAAAACTTGATCTCTCTCATCTTTCTTTAGCCTTAACTTGGTGTCAGCAGTTAACAAGAGTTGTCCATCTGCCCTATCATCCAGCCAGCCAGACACATGCTTTCCTGTTGCAAGGAAAAGTTTGTTCGGCCATTCTCGGTGGAAGTACTCCCGAAGAGTATGATTTCCAACATCGAATAGCAACACTAACAAACAGAGGTAGTTGTCTCTAGAAGCAATGGTAAAATATGTTTACATAATACATACACAGAGTAAAAACATTATTTTAATTAGAAAAAAAGTAGTATAAACCATAAAATATAGTATTCAATAATCATTTGTTAAATAAAACATCAAGCAGTCAAACTGACTCGATTACTAGCTATTACATTACCTACAAAACAAACTGGACATGTTAAAAGATAATAATAATGATAATAATAATAATAATAATAATAATAATATAATAGTAATAAAAGTTATGATAACCCGTTATTAAATGAAACACTATGTGCCCAAGTTGAAGGAACTACATGCTTTTAACGTCAATATCAACTGATACAATGTACAGAATACATACAAAGAATAATACTATTACTGATTATTTACATGGCCAAATGAATTAAACAATAGTAACAATTGTTTGTCAAAGGAAATTACTTTGTGGTAAAATTGACTGAATTACATACTATTTAACTGGTGTAAGAATTCATATGGTTTACTGTCGGATAAACTACGCTAAAGCATACGGAATGGTATTCCATAGTGTAAAAAGGTGTTCAGTGTTGTGCAGTTTCAACTAAAAGTAGCAAAACTCGTATGTCAAGCTTTGTTTGATAAAAGATTACATGACTTGTATTGACTCTGTGTATACCAACTTCTTTTATTTGCCATCATGACCAGTAGCGTTGGCTTCGCTACTAAAACAGTTGAGAGGTGAACGCGGATGATTTGTGTCTTTAGCATTCCGCCTTGGCAGTTCAATTAATCATCATGTAAACAACAAAATAACGACGAGCAAAATGAAAGAAAAGAAGAACAAAATATGTAAAAATGTGAGGACCAAATCACTGAAATTTTGAAGCGAGAAAGACATATGGGTAACGGGTTAGGTGAAGTTACTCAAACTTATATTTTAATCGCTGTAAATCTTGCTGAATAGAAGAACCATATTTCGCCAAATTAAAATTGAAATTGATTATTCAACAGAATTATCAAAACAAAGCGAACTGCGCGTCAAAAGCAATCAGTAAGACCACACTTTCCACAAAGGGACGAGGTTAGAGCGAAGTTAGTAAGTTTATTGGAAAACGAAACGATTTGTAGATAGATACAGAGACATGTTCACTTAAGTATAGAGTTAAAAACGCTTATCGTAAACAATATGAAGCTTTAATCTTTTATTTTGCAAAGAATCAAGTTTCTAGAAATTTTGTTTTATAGATTATACGTACCTTTCTTCATCATCCGCTGGATGCACGTTAATGGCTGCGGCCATTCCAAATTGTAACCTTGAGAAAAACTTTGAATCTGTTTCTTGGGTTTTAGTGTTTTGGCGTTATACTGCAAACAAGAATTTTTCTGAGCGAGTTCAGTATAATTACAAACACTCCAAATTATAGTAAGTAAATAGATTACCAGAATTCCTGGAAAATTGATACGGTTGAGTTGCGGTGAGCATCAAGTTTACAGAAATAGTCAGTAACGACTCTCAGCACGTATGATTGCCAACAAGCAGCCGTGGCCAAGATGCTTAGGCTGAACGATGTTGTACCATTAAAGAACCGTGTGTACATGAGCTGCAGGGAGAAACAATCTCGATTTCCGCATAACCAGTAGTAATGCGATCTGTGTACACAAAATGGCGATAGACAGAAACACCTCGGTCATGTTCATCAGCTTTGGAAATAAAGGAAGGAAGTTACCCCCGTTTCTGTCCCTTTTCTGTCGGTCATCGGATTACGAGTTTAAAAAGCGAATAAAGCTGAATTGCTTTTTAGCGTCTAAAGATTTAATAAAAAAATATACATTGTTATTTGCAGAAAAAAGATCAGGATTCGACAAATCTGCTTTAAAATCGCATTTATCGTTCGTTCTGAATATTCAGTTTTTCCTTGCTCATTGGGACCTAGTGGTAACAGCTATACTATAGAGGTTAGAAATTAAAGTAATGCGAGCACAGCTCGAGTACTGAACCTTATCAGTTTGTGAAGTTTAAGTTCCGTTATTACTAGCGACAAACAAACCACTGAATTAAACTCACGGATTGTTTGCATGTTCGTCTGGATAACCTTACATCCTTTCTTACGCGAATGTCTGTACCAACGACTACATGTTCACATCTTGGTACCACCGAACACTTCTCTGTCGAGTAAACTTGTCGCTATGTGTATTAGTTTCGATGCAGTTTTAGGCTCGCATTACTTTCTTTCTCCTAAACTAAACTAATATGTTTCTCAATATTCAGTATCACTTACATTTCAGTGAATGTTTGATGTTTATCCGGTCGGTCTGATGAAACTTAAGAATGTTTTCAGAGCAGAAACAGTTTATTTGTTTCGTGTTCTGATGAATTTTGGCCTGAAAACATCATTTAGCATGACTTTATAAGATGTTGTTCAATAAACTCAGTGCAGTAGTCGCAAACGCTTGGCCAATAACTGAACTGCGTGACACTGTCCGTGCTAAACTGGGAAGACTGGTGCAAGTCACGCGAGTTTTAGTAATTTACTCGCTTGATAGCGGCCTTATGTTTGACTGAACACCAAGGCCATGTCCACTGTCGATGCGTTTTCGTTTGGAAACGCACACTTTTTTTACCCGTTATTGCCTTTCGTCCGCACTAATACAAACATCTTCCACAGCGAGGACGCCGACGACGACGGCAGCAAAGATTTTTAGACTTTGATCACGTTTGATCACTACCCTCTCTCTTAGAGGTTTCGGGTTGGTTTCAAACTCAGTGTTCACAAAGCGCGGAAAAACACTATTGGGTTGTTGCTTTTTGAGAACAATAGACTTTTTTGGGCGATGCCTCTTCAAAATAAGGCATCGTGAAACGTCATGCAATATCACCGAATATGAAACATCACTTTTTAAGAACAATACCTTTCCCAAATTAATAAGGGAGGTTCGACAAGTCGAACGCTGTATTACGTGAGTAAGATTTCACGCAGTAATAAACCAATCACAAGGGAGAATTGACAATGCTGCACGCTGTATATCACTAGTAAGATCGCATGCAGTAATGGATGAACCAATAACAAACAAGGGTTGACAAGTTACACGCTATATCACGTGAGTAGGATCTCACGCAGTAATGAATGAATCAACCAGAAGGAAGGGTTGACAATGTTGCACGTTATATATCACGTGAGTAAGATCTCATGCAGTAATGAATGAACCAATCACAAAGGAGGATAGACACGCTACCCGTTGTACCACTTGAGTAAGATCTCATGCAGTAAAGAATGAACCAACCAAAAGGAAGGGTTGACAATATTTACGCTGTATATCACGTGAGTAAGATCTCCTGCATAAATGAACAAATCAATGACTAGGAAGGGTTGACAATGTTACATGCAGTATCACGAGAGTAAGATCTCACGCAGTAATGAATGAACCAATCACAGGGAAGAGTTGACAAGTTACACGCTGTATCACGTGAGTAAGATATCATGTAGTAATGAATGAACTAATCACAAGGAAGGGTTGACAATGTTGCACGTTGTGTATCACGTGAGTAAGATCTGGTGCAATAATGAATGAACCAATCACAAGGAAGGGTTGACAATCTTGCACGCTGTATATCACGTGAGTAAGATCTCACGCAGTAATGAATAAACCAATCACAAAGGAGGGTTGACAAGTTACACGCTGTATCACGTGAGTA
>JAOBRD020695086.1:13769-48730 GCA_027575215.2 Hydrozoanthus sils
TCATGTAGTAATGAATGAACTAATCACAAGGAAGGGTTGACAATGTTGCACGTTGTGTATCACGTGAGTAAGATCTCGCGCAATAATGAATGAACCAATCACAAGGAAGGGTTGACAATCTTGCACGCTGTATATCACGAGAGTAAGATCTCACGCAGTAATGAATAAACCAATCACAAAGGAGGGTTGACAAGTTACACGCTGTATCACGTGAGTAAGATCTCATGTAGTAATGAATGAACCAATCACAAGGAAGGGTTGACAATCTTGCACGCTGTATATCACGTGAGTAAGATCTAATGCAATAGTGAATAAACCAATCACAAAGGAGGGTTGACAAGTTACACGCTGTATCACGTGAGTAAGATCTCATGTAGTAATGAATGAACCAATCACAAGGAAGGGTTGACAATCTTGCACGCTGTATATCACGTAAGACCTCATGCAGTAATAACCGAACCAATCACAAGGGAAGGTTGACAATGTTGCACGTTGTGTATCACGTGAGTAAGATCTCACGCAATAATGAATGAACCAATCACAAGGAAGGGTTGACAATTATGCATGCTCTATATCACGTGGGTAAGATCTTGTGCAGTAGCGAATGAACCAGTCACAAAGGAGGGCTGACAAGGTACACGCTGTATCACGTGAGTAAGATCTCACGCAGTAATAGAATAAACCAATCACAAAGTTACACGCTGTATCACTTAATTGAGGTCTCATGCAGTAATAAATGAACCAAGCAATCACAAGGGAGAGTTGCAAAAGCTTCACGTTGTACCACAAGAATAGGATCTCACGTATTGCTAAAAGAACCAATCACATTGATAAAGGGTAAACAAATTGTATCACGTGAGAAAGACACCACGCATCACAAGGGACGTTTGGCAAGTTGCACATTGTACCACGTGAGTAAAATCTCAGGCGGTGCTGACGCAATCAAAACAAAGGGGCTTAGTATTTTAAAAGATGCCCAATAAAATACAAGTTAGATATTTTCCTGGTTCTGCAATGCTTTGTTGATAACGTAAAAAATCTCGAGTAAAATGTAATTCAAGGCTTTTTGGCTGCATTTCAAAACAACTGATCTTCAACTTATTCAAATGTTTATTCAAAGCAGGGATGATGTAAAAATATTAGCCAACTTGTAATTGATTGTAACCTCCATACTATTATGTACTATACTATCACATACTTTTGTTCGAGGCATGTTTTGACTTTATTAATTGGTTCGGATGCTCTTCATTAAGATCTCGAGCGAGACTGACCCACGCCTAACCAGGCGACATTTTCAGCTTTTTCCGATCTTAGACATCAAATTGTTCCTTATGTGTTTTTGTATTGAGGCCACAGTTTGTGCCTTAATTCTCCCAAGCTGTGAGTAACCCCTGCCTCATGTCAAAACGTGACTCGAACTCTTTAACTTATGCAGTTCATTTCCAATGTGAAATTAAATCTGACCTTTTAGCGTTCGAGTTAAGTTAGAATTGTTAAGTCTCACTTACAAACAGAATGTTTGTTGTTGTTGCTGTAAAATTTTTGTTGTAACACTAAACGATGTACCGAGTTACGAGTATCTTGTTTGATTTTCCGAGTGAATTACATGTCACTTCCCGGCTCAAACCAAGGGACGAGATTAACTCCGCCTTGTTTCATATGTATTTTGGTTGTTTGAAATATCTGTAAATTTAGTTGAACACAGTATTTGTAGTTAATCTATAATAACAAACGTAAACAAATGACTCAATAACAGCGAAAATCACTCAAAGAATTTCAACGCACCTGGCTCAACGAAGAGATTTTAATAACACTAAATCTGATAAACAAATTCAGACATTGCTACGCAGATATTGAAGCCAAATATCATTAAAATTTAATCGTCTTTTTCTCTTAGTACTGATTTAAACAGTAAAACTATTACTTTCAACTATCGGTTAGTAAATTCGCTAAAGAAAATCGTGTTTGTAGACAAACATTTACTATTATCGAAAGTCAGACGGTCGATGTTTTGCTTAAAAACCAGTTATACTTGCCAATCAAGGCTGGAGCAGCGGTAACCAAAAAGTAAGCAATTTTATATTAATGCTTTGTGTTTTTAACACACAAATGCTGGTATAAGTGAATAACGTCCATAAACATTTCCGATAGCTAAGATTATAGTGATAGCGCTCTCTTTATCTTACGCTTTTCTTATGCTAAAACTGCTAAATGTGGCCATTTCATGGTAAAGTCAGTGCGCAAATTTATATATCCAAAACGTCAACCCGCTGTGAGCTGATAGAACTACATGTTTTAAGTCTTCAAAAGTTAAATTAATGAGCATTTCCTGTTTTGAAATGACAGTGTTAAAAAACGCTGGTCCAGAGTTTCTTCTTACATTTTTCTTTGAAGCTCGAACAACTCTCCAAATTGGATAAAAATCGAGTTTGCGAGCTGTGGCCAAACAAAAAAATGTCTCCACTATGTTTAATTGCCTGTAAAGTAGCTTATCAACTGAGGTCTTTTAAAATGAAAAATCCAGCTGAGGGTAAAGTAAACTATTTTTCAATGTCTGATAATTGAAAAGCCAAATAAAATGATTATAAAGTAGATCAACTGCGACAGTAAAGAAAAACTAAAATGATGTAGCATGTAAGAGTACAATCTGCCATGTTTGTTTAGCAGTGCGCGTACTTCAACTCAAGGGACAGCACGCAAGACATCTGAAAACGAGCATTTGACACCGAATTTAAACTGTTTATGGTAATATGGATGGGACTTCTAAAAGCCATTGAACAAAAAAACACAAGCTGAAAAAACTTGCACCTTTAGTTGTTTTACATCCTTGTGTACATCGATCGCAACTCGACTACTGTGGAACAGTAACCTTGCTTATTTACAGCAGTCATGTAAAATGGATAGCTTTTCGCAGTTGTGGCGGAGACAAATATTTAGGGATTAGTGAAAAACATAACATCTCGGAAAGAAAGCCAGGTGAACTCAAACTTCCCAAAACGGTTTTAGGAAGTCAATCGTGCACCGAAACTTTATGAAACGGTTGTAATTATCACTGTTTACAAGGAAAGGGTTTGAACAAGGCAACAGAATTGTCTGCTGAAAGGCAATAACAGAGCGAGGGACAGAATAGAAGCAGAAATGTACAACTCATTATTCAACTTAATTGTAATTGTTGCAGCAATGAGTTTTATCCAAGTAACTGTTTCCTCTGCGAAAGACCTAGAGGACGATTCGTCGCCTTCATCAGAAACAAAGGTGAATGAAAAAGACACAGTGTTGCTCATTGTTGCCTTAATATTCTTCGCTTTAGGATTATATTCGTGTATAGTGATTTTATGTTGCTATCAAGAAAGTTATTTAGAGGAGAATAACGTCTGGACTGCTACAAGAAAACGAAAAAGACCAAAAACAAGAAGACATCTGCGGTATAATTTTCGACGAAAACAACGTTTGGAGCGAGTATCGCAAGCTGCCGAAGCTGTTTAGAAGAATAAATCAATATCAAAGTCCAAAAAAAGGCAAAATTATCAACTGCGCTACCTTTGCAAAATATCAACTAGAGGTGAATATGAGAAACATGTATTATCTTTGTTCGTGTTAGCATTATTTGTGTAACATACTCAATGTTTGTTGTTCACGCGGACTTTTTTGAAAAACGACTGACATCAAAAAGTTATATATACAAATTTTAAGTGATAAACTGGAGTTAAATGGGATAGTTGTGTGCTTTACAAATATATACTTGCGATTATTCTTCAAAATAAGATACAGTCAATCACGAAAGAGGAACTGAATACAAACATGAATGGCACTTATATTTTGTCCATTTTCAAAAATGATCATTACGATGCGTGTTTTACCTCCCTTGTAATTGGTTCCCTATAAATATATAATAGTATAAAACAAATTCTATATAAATTGCTATTTAAAGTTTTAAGTGTGTTGAAAATGTAAACGAACCGTACATTTAAAAAAAGTATACGAATTATGTAAACCTATTTTTATCCAGATTCTTTAAAAGCTATAGCTTGTTTAAACAATGTTAAATCCATCAATAAACTTGCTTTATTCCCGCATTATCGCTCTTTATGCTTTTTTGTACCTTTTTATTGTGAATTTTCACTTATACACGTACAAGTATTTAATTTAGAAATTTACATTTTGTTGTTAAGATTCGTAATAAATTTTTTTTAGATATACTCGCTTTTTTATAAGAACCAGTAAATATTGCTCGTTATTATATTCTTAGTTTTTTGGCGATTTGAGCCCTAAAATGTTTTTTAATTGTTCTTATTTCTATGTGTGGTTTAAACCGAATAAAGACTAAGCCTAACTATATTACAATTCATGTATGGAAAACCAAATTGTAAGGAACTGGCTTCGGGACAAGTATATATACGTGTGCAATCTGAAGCAACGACTGATTAAAAGCAAAAAACTGCCAATCATTTCTTTACTGCTATTAGTTAAAGATCGAAGTTCAGTAAAGTTTTTTGAAAACACTAGCTATCGAGCCTCAGCTTGTTCTTAAATTGTTCTTAAATTTTAGCCAATCTGAGCGTCGTTGATCTTATAAAATTGTTCTTATAGAGTGTTTTCACTTGACGTCATAGCGGCCATGTTGGAGTCTTTGCACAAAGGAATTTTGATGATTTCTTTTGTTTAGGGCATCAACATGGCCGCTTCGTCTTTTGTCTTTAGCGTCTCTAGGGAGTGCGTGAAAACACTATAAAAAAATTGCATACTTTTACACTACGCATTTTGTGGACCGTCGAAAATTATTGAGGTAGAGGGTTTTCAAAGCCCTCCGTTAAGATGAATCTGAATAATATGAATTGCCTTGAGGTTCTGTGAAGAACTGCAAGTTTATCTGATTGTTAGGTATCGGGCACTTTCATTTAGACAGCAAGTTTCTCAACCTCAAGCTACTATATAAACTCTTTCAGCCCCAGCCAGTTTACCATCATCCAACTTCTCCTTATATCACACATATAAACCCTTTCAGCACCAACCGTTTCATCAAAACCTAACTTCTCCTTACACAACACATACAAACCCTTTCAGCCCCATCAGTTTATCAACATCTAACTTCTCCTTACACAGCACTTATAAACCCTTTCAGCCCAAGCAAGTTTATCAAAATCTAACTTCTCCTTACAGAACAAATAAGCTCTTTCAGCCCCAGCCAGTTTATCATCATCTATCTTCTCCTAACATAACAAATATAAACTCTTCCGAACAGTTTATCATCATCTAACTTCTCCTTACATAAAACATATAAACCCGGCTTTCAGCCCCAGCAATTTTACCACTTCTCCTTACATACCTTATATAAACCCTTTCAGCTCCAGCTAGTTTAACAACATGTAATTTCTCCCTACCCTTTTCGCACAATGTAAGACATTTTCATGGTAAAGAGAGAATAGAAATTGATCAAAATAGCAAACTCCTGAAGACGAAAAGGCACCAGCCAATCAATAACGACGTTTCAACGTTCCGGAACATTTGTTTCAACCTTTTATGCATGTTACACGGTGCAGCGCTACCTGGTGAAACTTGGTTCGCATCGATTTTGTACAAAAGTTTCAGCTAAAAGTTTCACCCTGTAACAGCGGTAAGACTCTACTAGATGCGTACGTTTTATGATTAATTTATTTATTTCAAAATGCTTTGTTTCATTGATTCTTGCTGTTTTAGTTTGTTTGCACTTCTTTCAATCCCACCCGCCGATAGAGTTCCGTATAACTCGTTATTATAAGCATAAATGTTTTCTTGACTGCTGTGTTTACGGGAAGATTCCGTCGGGAAAGTTTAGAGTAGGAGAAATACTTGTTTTTGTATTTCGGGGGGAAAGTTCGACTTTTAGAAAAACTAAGAAAACCTTTTGACCTTGAGAGCAAGGCTATTTAACATTTAAGACCTGAAACAAACTCTCTGAAATATTTTGTGCCGTTAGCTAGAGATCTGCCATCTGCAAAAAAACGCTTGTTTTGCAACTAAAAGTGTGCCAAAATAATAATAAGTGTATTGATAATGATAATGGTGTTGATAGTTAATTTAGGTGGTTTGAGACACAAAAGGGCACTTAAGTTATGGTCATAATTATATTAATAAAGGTAGTTGTAATAACGAATGTTATTGACAAAGTTGATTCAATCAGAGGAACATCTAAATGTAGAATTCTGTCGTTCACCGGCTGTGCAGCCATTTATATGTCCTGTCTTCTACAAACGTGATACTATTTAAGAAATGGTTCAAGATTATCGTGTGTCTATCCTGTTGTGGATGCATTTGAGGAATTGGGAGAGCATAAGAAAAATATTTTCTAGCTTCCCATGCAAGTGTATCCATAACACGATAGGCACACAGAATTTTCTTTAGAACGTTTGAGTGCTAAAAAGTGTAAAATAATAGCAACCTTATGAGTTACGTTAGGATTGTCCAGATGCTCGACCGACCGTGCGTCCATCGCGTTTTAGTACAAACGAACTAGTATACTTATCACGAATGTCGCAATCTGATTGGCTAACGCACTTACTGTCTATTGAGCGTTATAGCCCACCCAATAATTTTCGTGCAATCTTATTGGATAAAACGCATCACGTGGTACAAAATCGGAAGTAGGTTATCAGCAAATATACCCCTTCCAATTTGGTAACTGCCCTGCGATTTTGTCGGCCATTTTTACTTAAAACAACAAACGTTATTTTTCAAATTTTGAGCAAGTTTAAATTGATAGACAAGAAAATTAATCGTTTCGCCAAGTATAACAACGAAGATTTTTAAAAATGCTTGATTTTAAAGGCAGCCAGACAGCGCAAAAAGTCGACAACGTGCGCCATAAATGTATGCGAGCCCGCTAACGCTTAAACAACAGTTTCAATAACAAGCTTAACTAAACCTATCGAGTCTTTTAAAATCCTGTAAAATATCTTAAGCTTAAAACTAGGAGTTTACATTCCATCGAACCTCATTTAGTGTGGAGAAGAGAGAAATTTCCATTGCTGCAATTGTACACAAAATTTTTTCGAAGAAAAAATTATTCGGAGGGTTATAAAATAAATAAACCCTTTTTTGGCTCACTGGTGTATCGGAGGACATAATGTCCTTGGCTGATAGATTGTCCTTAAAATTTCTCAGTTGCCCGCGAAGCTTCGCTTCATGGCCAGCTGTTCATTTTTTGGACTACTATCAGCCGCGGACATTATCCTCCGATATACGAGCCGCCGGAAGGGGTTTATTTACTAAATAGACAGTAAGTAGCGAAACCGCCGAGGTTCTCAAACAAGCCTACCTAACAGTTATGAATACTCGCTCTTGATTTTTATTGACAATTGCTTAGCCCTTGTCATTCTATCAGCCGATAGAAATTACGAGTTCGCATTCGAGTTGTTAAGTAGACGACCCCACCTCGTAGTCTAGTTGATTAAATAATTATTTGTGCGGAATACCACAAACACGGTTCCTTAGATGTGATTCTAGATTAATTCACTTAATTTTTAGTCTAATTTGGATAAAAAAGGAAGGGTGTTTGTTTATTCTACAAGCCGAAATGTCATTTTTTTTCTCAATTCTGTTTTGTGAAAGGGTTGAGTGAAGTCAAACGTGGGCTTTCAAAAGTCCTTACCAACGGCAATTAAAGCATAATTAAAGCGAATGTTGATTAATTCCAAGAAAACTTCAAACACGTAGTTTAACTGACGAAAACATTCAATTCTCGTTTCCTTAGAAATTTGAATGTTTGGTAAGCATCTGTCACAAGATCATGTTTTGGCCTTTTTTTTTTTTTTTTTTATTGGAAAGAGCTAAAAACTGATGAATTAAACCAGATGAGAAAGTACTGGAAAGCAGTGCAAGGAAACTTGCTTAAGCACGTCTCTAATGAACTATGGAATCATTTTCATCTCTTTTTCAAGTACGTCAGCGTTTTCGTCCTGGCTTTGTGTTCATTTTTTTCCTTCAAGAAGACAAAATATGACGCTAACAGGAAACAATCGCGACGTGTTGCTCCAAATGACAATTTTGAATCCACTGGGCCGCTTTCGAAGAAGCTTTCCAGCTACGTAATAGCTCCACAGAAAAAAAAGCTTGTTACATCTCCTAATCTAACCGAGTAGTGGTCCAGTAAACATAGAGTGAACTTGGCTTAATGAACTAAAAACAGTTGAAATTCAAAACAGGAAGCTTCATATGAAATTTTGCCGGCCGCATCCGCAAAACATTGATAACAGATAATTCAACAGAAAAAGCGTTAGAAATTGTTTCCTGAATTCCGGGGAAAAAACTGAAAGGGGGACGAGTGAAGTGGTTGCTAGAAAAAGCAGATCCATTAAAAATGAGTTAATTGAAGATAGCTAGCGAAACGAATAAAGGCAATATGTTTAATCGCACCTGTTTAGACTGAGAATACCAAACATGGGATGTACAATCATGTAGATTGTATGCTGTTTGGCTTATCAGTCTGATCAGTATCTGGCGTAAAATTACTTGAAAAATACACACCAATGAATATTTATCTTCAAATGAACTGCATAAAAAGAAGACTTAATTTTTGCGCCGTGAAACTACTGCATAAGCATAACCAAAATGTCAAATGTCAGTAACTGTTACAAATTTCCAAATGGCAACGGCAAAACTGCATTTCGATGTCAACATAACGGTTTTTTAAACAACAATCAGTTACTAGTTTTGGGGGTTTTTTTATCACAAGATCGTTCAAAGTTATCAATGAACATACCTTTAATTTCATGGCTTTCTGGAAAATTAAATTAAACCTAAAGCTAATGAAAGATCAAAGCTAACAACATCTTACACTAATGTCTTTTGATAGTATATTAGTCATGAAAAACAGTTTCATCTCACTAAATTATTGTTTGTATACCTGTGTGGAGAAAACGTGTTCATTTTCGCTTTAAATTTTACCAATTTTAATGACTCAATAAACTCTTATCTATTTTTCAGTTTTGGGGTTTTGCAAGGTTTCATAACGGATAGCATGCAATGTTTGAAATTAATGTTTTTGCCATTTTAGTTATTCACTTTTATGTTTTATAAAGTTTCCTCCGAGAGAAAGTTTTTGCTTCGGAATTGTTTTGTTTATTGCTGCTTTTCGTTACCTTATGGCAGGTAAAACCAAAATTTCTCAAAATCATTTATATCAATATAATTTCTCTGTTTCTATGTTATTAATGCAGAAGGATTATCGACCATAAACTTAACTCCTCAAGATAGTATTCACGATCACAAATGTATTTTAGTTTGACTATCGGGCAGGCCGTGTAAACTGCGACTTTGACGTGCCAATGAAGCAAGAATTTCATTTATTACCAGTTCAAAACAAAGAAAATCAATTTTAAACGTAAATTTTGCAGTTTTTTGTTTTTTGGCACGAGTTTTATGTCACAGGAAAAGCAATGACAATAAATTTTCAGCACAGAAACATCCGATTCAAAAGTGTACCAAGCCACCTTCGCAGGCGTTGATCAAGCGTCAACAACCATCTGCTTTTTGATGCTTTACTGTATTTTTAAAACAACTTAAAAATCATCTAATTACACAAATATCTTCGCAACGTCTTTATAAATCATTGAAGTCTAAAGGAAAACACGAAAGGAAAAATATTTACAAAGATAATATCCTCGACATAGCAAGTAAGTGTTAACTGCATGTCTTCTTTTAGCAATTCTCCGACGGTTTGGTTCGCTCGTAAAGCGGTTTTTGAAGTAATTACAAATGTAAAGTTATAAGACAAAACAAAGGTATGTATTTGATATTGCAGTCAACGATTTGGAGTTATATACAGTTAGACTTTAAACCCATAGGAGGTAGTCATTGCGGTTTAGTATGGAATGAAAACGGTTTAACCAAGAATTCATAAACATAAAATCGGAGTTCGAAGAAAGCTGTAGGAAATGATAATTTTAGAAGGTCACAAGACCTTTTCGTTCAGTATTTCAATTTAAAAAACTACTGATAGAATTATGTTTGGCTTGAGTTCCTTTTGTATTATTTTCAAAAATGGGTCTTACCAGTGTCTAAAGCCGAAAAAACTGATGTTAACGTTAATTCAAGAATTGCGTTTCTTTTCGTTAAAAAAGCTCATTACTTTACTGCGTAATTCCTAAGCTTTTCATCTAAAGGTCGAACTAAATTTCCTTCTAGCTAAACATTGATGACTTACCTTGAAAACTTAAAACCCAGAACCCGGTTAATCAAAAGCCGATTACGAATCCAAGTTTCGGATCAAAAAATAAAGCTGATCTTGCAACGATATTTCGACCTTATTTCAAGTCATAATCATATTATGAGACTGAATGGCTTAAAAGCGCAGTAATTTATAATTATATCAGGAACTAGAATATCTCTAGGTCTCTAGAGGCATTTAGGCAATAGTTTTTAGTTTGAACCTCGGTCATGAAAAGTGCCATCTATGATACGATGACCTCTTGCAGCTATGATCTTCATTCGAAAAGCTGTTTTGAAAGTTAACAGTTTATTCTAAGTTTCAGAAAATACACACTATTGATGTGTAAATATATATTCTTCTGCAGAGACATGAAATCATAACATAATTTTTTTGGCTTTTCAACACCAGTAATCGTTGAAAGTTTTATCAAAGGCAAAACTTTCGGTTCCCATCTATGCAGAGGTCTACAATAAAGGTCGAAAGCTTGGATAAAAGTTTCAACAATTGCTGATGTTTAAAGAAAATGTATATCATTAAACCAGTGATGGACGTGTTTTAAATGAACACTCGACACCTATGGAACAGAACTCGTAAAAACTAACGTAGTGTATTTTCCCAACCTGGACGCATGGTCAATTCTGCATGAAAAAAAAAGATCAAATCTTGATGAATCTGGTGAGATATTAAACCTCCCTTGATAAATAACTAGGCGAATAAATGGTTGATAAACATTTTAAAATGAGAATTTTTTAAAAACAAAACCCGTTTTTTGATGATTTTTTTTCAAAATTTTTGGTCGTGTTGAACGAGTCTGGGTAGACTGGAACGAGAACTGGGACTAGAAGCGAGTGTGAAAATCAAGATTGCGTTCAGGCCCTTTCGAGAAAATAAAGATGTAGCCATGAACACTAGCATGGCCATGCCCTAAGACTAACCTGATTAAAAAAAATTAATCAACCTGTTGGAAAATCTTGTGACCTGGCGAAATATTTGTGAAAAACCAGGAAACGTAGGTCTGTTAGAAAGGACATCCCCGCACGCTATTAGATAGATTTATAGCAAAGACATTGCGACGACAACGTGACTTCTGCTTACGTGCGCGCGCACAGCTAGAGGTCTGAGACGTTGCGATGTACACGTCGCGTTGTGTTTCAGGATGGGGTTTTGATTTTTTCGCGTTGCGTTCACAACGTGACGCCTTCCTCTAGGATTTCGAGCTGTGCGCGCGCACGTAAGTAGAAGTCACGTTGTCGTCAGGTTGTCTTTACTAAATCTATCTATTAAAAGAAAAACTGAACACGCCTCAGTTACTAAGTCAAATATTTCACAACGATGCATACATACTAAATACTCCCAGAATAAATGTTGTACACAGCACTTCAGAAACAAAATCAGTTTAGTAAACATTAAACTGGTAATGTATAAATAAGAATTTTATCTTCTTCCTTATGTTGAAATCAAAAGGACGTTTTACACAAGTAGAAAAGAGTGAAACAATAAACGGCGATGCTATGACGTCACACAAGACAGCTTCTCTATTTGTGTCAGTATTACTGATGATTACGCAGTTACCTTCACAAACCATTTGTGAAAATGGTACATTTCCAAAAGAGGAGATTAAAATAACTAAGACTCTTTTACAAGCGCCAACAACAGCTTCAAAATCTAACCCCCACACAAACTCTTCCGGTAATTTGAGTGGCAGTGTTGTTATGGTGATGGTCATTTACATCGTCTTGGTGATGTGTTTGGGATTCGCCATGGCTGTGTCAGTTTACTTCTGTTACCAAAAACGCGAAACGACGAGGAGGTTTCCCGCCGACAAAAAGAAACAAGAGGAGAGAAAAACAAGGGTTAAATTCACAAATGCGTAGCAATCTTGGTTTTTTGCTGGCAGACGCGAATCGGAGCTTTTTTCATTTTCATTTTTAATTCTAACTTTAACAAGTGAAAAAAAATAGAAAGACATTGATGCGACTGTCTCACTTGTAAACCAAGTTACCCTTGGTACTAGACCTGGACCTTTTGGAAAGGGGGGTAGGGTGGGGGGAACGACTCTGATGTTACAGTATACCACTGCTTTACACTTTATCGCATCTTGTTTTCATAAAGACGCAGAAATTATCGATCAACAGCATCAAATTTGGACTACTTTTCAAGATATCAGTTCTGGTTTTGTTTGTAGTGATCGAAGTTGTAAATACATTTGATGTTCTCCTAAATTGGTTTTGAAACATTTGGTTGTTGCATTTGAGCTTCTTATCCGACAATGTCATTATATCTAGTCAACTTAAAGTGCACATGAAATGACAAATTTTATTACCTCAGGATAGACCTTGTTAAATGAGAAATTATCAACAGCATCAAATTTGGACTACTATTCAAGAAATCAGTTTTGGTTTTGTTTGTGTTGATCGAAGTTGTAAATCCAGTTGATATTCTCCTTAATCTATATTGAAACATTTGGTTGTTGAGCTTCTTATCTTCAAATGGCATTGAGTATGTTGTTATATCTAGTCAAATTCTGACAGTTAGAACCTGTCACCTTAAATTAAAGTGCATTAAAAAGTGGAAAAATTTATTACTTCATTGGATAGGTCTTGTTAGATAAGGAATAGCGGTGAAAAATTCTTGTCAAAATCTTTCATGGTTCCTGAGATATTAACAGTTAAAGTTTTCAACTGATTAAGCCACCAGTGGTTTCGACAAGTTTGCATTTTTTTATAATCTACTGCCAATCCATAACCTTTGGATGAACTTGAGCCAAAGTTAGTCTGATGTTCTATTTACTTCGAGATACAGCAGCAGCCTAACTTTGGTTTAAATACATCCAAAGGTTATGGATTGGCAGCAGATTTAAAAAATATAAAAAGAAAAGATCTATCCAATGGAGTAATTTTTCACTTTATATGCACTTTGGTGATGTATCTCAACTTGGCTGAGTATGCTGCCTTTGTAGGAGCGCAATATAAACTAATTTATGACCTCTTATATATTAAATATAAAAGTAACGTCAATTTTTTCCTGCAAAAAAAGAGAAACTGACCTATCAATACATTTTTCTCCAAAATTATTGCCATACTCTCCCCCCGGCTCCTCCCCAAGCTAAAGGGGCAGCATTTTGACACATAACTTCACTCAGACAATTCGAAAACGGCCGTTACGTAAAAGCTGAAATAAGCCCTAAAACAGCACAGCAAATAAGGACAAGGCACGGTTGAACAAGATCTATAACAATAAAATGGGATGAAGTCAGGATGTAGTTAAAAGGTGTGTTGAGCCTGACAGAGTTTTTTAAAACCCCGACATTTAATAAACGTTAACGTTTTTCAGCTGTATTCATCGTTACCCGTCTTTTTGCATTAACTGTGTTGTAACAACCTTTCTTCAACCCTTTTAGGCCCGGCTAAATACGACAAATATTGTCAGTTGGAAAACTGATTCAATCAATGAAGAACCATACTTTTAAACATAAGTAGTTCAGAAAATTTCGCTATTCAACTTTAGTGGTTTTTTTTTTAATAAATTTCCATTTTCCGTTACCAAATGACATAGCTTGTAAATGTTATAGTCTTATAGGAAATAATGAGAGGGTTTACGATATTTGGTATTATTTTAACTTTTGAGATCTTTTTATTACTAGATCATGTTTTTCTAGTTTTTATGTTTGGGTGGTCTACCATGTAGGGGCCTAGGGCCTGTTGTAGTCTGCCTCACTGTATAAATTTCCTGTTTTTTTCACTTCTATTCAGTGAAAGCAAAATAAATAAATAAGTAAATAAATATGTTATGTATGTTTAAAACTTATTCAGAACATTATATCAGCTTTGCAACACCACAGAGTCAGTTTCCATATATGGTCAAGTCGGTATATGAGCTGATAACCGAGACTGAGTTAGCCAATCAGGGCCCGGTTCCTCAAAACCCTGATTAACTTAACCCAGAGTTAACTCTTAACAAAGCCTATTGGTTGTCATGTTAGTTAACCCTTGGTTAACCCTAACTGGGTTTGATGAACTCGGCCCAGAACGCTAGAAACGCAATGCTCCGGGTTCAAAATTTAATAAATTGATTAACCGGCAGGTTGGACCTGAAATCAAGCCACATCTGGCGCACTCTTGACTCTTTCAAGTCTAATTACTACTCTAGCAAGTCCAATAGATGAAAGACTAGACTTTTTTCTGCTGTTCCATCGTGTGCTGTAACTTGCTTGGCTCGTAGGAGTAAATCGGTGTCTCTTTGTAAAGCAACGAAAGAGAAGTCGAAACTCTCGCCTAAAGTTCTCGCAAAATATCAGGAATAGATACGGGTTGATTGCAGAGTTCGCCACACCAAACCATGGCAAAATAAATCGCACTTCGATGGGAACAGATGTGTAGTAAAATCTTGTTCTGTACATCTTGATTACTTCAGCAAAATGTAGAGGAAACCAACACAAAGCGAACGCTGCAACCACAGTAACGAGCATTCGAATGGCTTTTCGTTTAAGTAGACGCGTCTGAGCATGCGCACCTGTGTTGTGTCCTGGGGTTTTACTGATCCACAGTTTATAACCTGTGATGAGATATAATGTGCATATTGCCACAAGAGGAATAACGTACGTGACGCAGATCAAACCAGTGTTGTATTTAGTGTACGAAACGTACTTTGCTGTTTTGCCAACACAGCAGTGCATGTAACCACGACATGGCCTTACCGCGACTATCATGCTCTCGGGGAATGAGCACGTGACAGCTCCCAACCATATTAGAACAACTGAAACAAAAGCATTGTTTTGGCGAAGAAGCTTGCTCAAAGGAAATGTTACGGCGAGAAAACGCTCCACTGCTATGAAGAGTATCGTGTACACAGAGGCGGTAACAGAAACTATCCCGATACAGCTGATGACTTTACATGACACTAGTCCAAGGCTTCCACCAAACCACTGATACCCGACAAACAAATGCTTTGTCATGTACACGCAGGTTGGTATCATTAGAATGTCCGAGAAAGCCAAGTTGGATATCAATATATTAGTCTTACTGCGCATGTGCGGGCGCGTGCGTACTATGTGCATAATAGCAACGTTACCAAGGACGTCAAACAGGACAACGACCATGGCAAAGAGAGTGTACCCGACTTGAGCTGTTGTCCCAAATGCAAACCGGGTCTTAGATAAAGTTAGGTTGATTGAAGATGTAGCGTTCAAACCTGTAATGAGACAATAAAGAAACACATAATAAGCCACATGTACATTTTGGTAACGTGTTGGGAGCCGCGGAAGGATATGGGCTTGGGTAAGGGTAGGAGCTTGAGGTAAGGGTAGGAGCTTGAGGTAAGGGTGAGAGCTTGGCCGATGGGTGGTCTATTGGGGCATGCGGAAGAGAAGAAAAGCACTGCGTGTTACAGAAACTGCAATTTACTTTAACTGTTGTCCCAAATGCAAACGGGGTCTTAGATAAAGTTGGGTTAAAGATGTAGCGTTTAAACATGTAATGAGACAATTAAGAAATGCCACATAATAAGCCACATACGTGTACATTTTGGGTAACGTGTCGGGGGCTTTGGAAGGGCATGTGCAGGGGCTTGGGGAGAGGCATGGGGATGAGTAGAAAAGCACTGCATGTTACAGAAACTATAACTTACTTCAACTCATAACAGATAGTACGTTTTTAAAGGCTTGTCGATGGTTCATTTTTGCAAAAACTTTTAAAAGCTGCCCTCTCACTTTGGTCTAGGCCTCCAAGCACTCGTTTTTGGTTGGTGGCCCGGACCAAAATCACTAATATCACAGGACTTGCAATATTTGTGACTTGTGTACTCGGAACACGCTCGATAATGTAAACGAACGAGTTATTTCATGTTTACCAAAGAAGCCGTTAGTTTCCGGTTCCTTCATCAAATTAATTTTGATAAGACTGATGAGAAACGATAAAAAGAAAATTCGCAACATCGAGGGTAGAAAAAGACGTTATCTAGTTAAAGAGAAGCTTTTACTAATTCTTGCAGTTTCTCATAAACCCTCATTTTGTGAACTCCAGTGGAAAAGATACAATTTGTAGCGTTAACAACGAAAAGTTAATTACTGATTAAGCTCCGGAACTATATAGTTTGATAAACTTCCAACCGCAGCGCACTTCTTTAGTTCTTATCTACATTCCCATAAGAAATTCAAATGTGTCACTGCTTATTTAATCTGGCTCTATCATTTCTTTTATCTTGTCCGGTCTTTTTTCTGCTAACAAGAAAAAAGAAATATGGTTTCATTTGTTAAAGAAATCCACTCTTTCCGACATGGCTACGACTGGTACCTTAGTCATGGAATAGTTCTGTAAAGCCAAGTGAAGATATTCACAAAAGACTTTTCGTCTCTTGGAGGAAAACTGTTTAATCAGCTACTACTAATAAATGCCGATTATTTTTCTCTCTTTTCCGTCTTTTATATGTAGCCAGTCCGTTATTCTTAATATATACCCAAGTAAAATTAGTTAATTTTAACTTAACGAGGGGCCTCCTCGTACAAGCCGTCTAGTTTCTGAGGTCTCCTCGCCACTCCTCTATTGTTTTTTTTTCTTTTTCTTATCTCATTCATTGTATGTCGTGGCAAATGAAATAAATAATAAAATAATAAATAATCAAATTGGGGTTGATTTACCTACGCCTGGTTCCCCAAAACCCGATTAGTGCTAACCAAGGGTTAATTACCATGACAACCAATAGGTTTTGTTAGGAGTTAACCCTTGGTTAAGTTAATCGGGGTTTTCAGGAACCGGGCCTTACCTTACAGGGTCGTACCTTGGCTGGGAATAGATGTTGCTTTGTTCATCTTTGTTTTTGGAACGGGTTTTGTACCTGGAAAAGAACATTAAGCGAGAGTTTTCTTGTCTGTGTTATCGTCAACCAGTATTTTATTTTTGTTTTACGATATTGGCAACCAAGCGAAAACAAGCACAAATTCATTTGAAAAGCTAAAGGCTTTTTCACCTAAACGCATTTTCCATTCTTTTTGATATATAACAAAAACGATCGACCTTTTCGGAAAATCTCGGTGACTGGCTTCCCTTGTTATATGTCTTGTCACAACTTGACTCAGGCCAACCAGGATATCTTATCCTGCAAGCAAACGGCTTTCACGGCTCCCCGTTATAAATAATTGCTAGATAAGACCTAACTTGGCCGTTTACAAGCTTTCTTTATAAGAACAACTTTATAAGAGCAACGAGGCTCAGATTGGCCAAATTTAAGAACAATTTGAGAACAGCTGAGACTCGGGCTCGATCGCTATTTTATTTTTGGTATTTACTGAGCTTTGATCTTTAACTGAATATTAAGGAATGAATAAGAAATGCTTCGTAGTTTACAAACACTGGAAACCAGCTGTGGAAAATGACTCGGCGAATGCACGATCAATCCAGCCGCTGAGAAGAATCGATCAAATTTGTTTTCCAATATATGTATTGCAATATCTTAGGCTAAGTTCTTCTTCAAACCACACATAAAGAAAGAACAATTTAAGAACAACTCGAGGCTCAAATCGCCGAAAAATTAAGAACAACGTGCCTCGGATAAATTTACTGGTTCTTATAAGAAAAACGTGTAGATCGTTTGCGGCGCAGACTAAAATATCTTATCCAGCACACAGTGGTTTCACTGTTTTGGCCACGAATTTATATTTAATACATACGTAATTATGCGGAATTTTTTACTTCATCTGTGTGCACTCAGCAATTTTTAAAGAGCTACCGGACTTTGTTCTTCAAAGAAGAAAGCGGCTTTAATTTATGCATTGTGCACGCATAAAAAGTAGAGATTTTGTGGATTTATGACACACAGGAAGTGATAAAGAACACCTAGTTGAGTCAGTTAATTAAACTTGATTATCTTGTTGCCCGTTGCACCTAACATCTCTTAAAAACTTGCAATCAATTAATTTTATGACTGCATAATCCCAAGAATTATCTTTAGCCATTTTGCCTTTAAATTCGAACTGTTTCGTCAGTCAGATTTTAAAAGCTCTGTTATATTTACTAAAGTTAGCTGTCGCCCATGCTCAATCTTTTAATCTCTTACTTCTAAAGAAAACACACATTGCCTGTAATATTAAAATAGCATCCAAATATATCAACGAAGACCCAAATTTAGAGCTTAAATGTCATGAACACGAGGCATTAATGTCACCAAAAGGTATTACAAGATGGAAAATGCGATTAAATTGGCTGTCAAAGAACTCTAGAAAATATTTGCAGGAAAACGCGAATTTTAAAAGTCTAGTAGCTTAGTTTCTTCCATTTTAAAGACGGTCGTTTCTGTGTATATCTTTAAAAACTTCACTGCAATATTCACGACTAACCTTTTGTTCCTCGGAAAACTTCGTATTTCTAACGTTTTGAATGCAAAGTAATGGTATTCTCTTCAATTCCATACACAATACGTTAAATAATTTGTTCTAAATTGCTACGAAAACAGCAGAAAATTGAGAACTTGTTATCAAGCATGTTGCAAGTTAAAAATGAAGATCCCCAGTGGAACAAAACAAATGACGTTCATTTGGCTTATCTGACGGTTCATCCATCTTGTCATATTAAAAGTTCTTCATAGTACAGAAAGCAGCTTTTTTTTATTAAACCGGCGTCAAAGCATGATTCATTTGACAGATGTTGCAAAATGGCTGTTCGTTTTCGCCTGAAAGTTTTATTTCCAAGAAAAATTTTTACCGGAAGCAAAACTGAATGATTCATTTCCAAGAATTTTTTAGAAATCAATTTTTAGAAGCAAAAAATGTTGTTGAGACAAGAAAACAACATTTGCAGAGGCATGCAGCAACTATCAGTAATGACAAAATGAGGAATTTAAAACTCTTTAGGGGCTTTTCTGAAAATTGCTGCAAGGCCTAACAATGTACATTCACCTGTCTCTTAAATGACAATTTAAAATGAATGGTTAAAAGGAAGATTTAATTTCTCTTATATGTTTACAATTATACCTTCATACACTTTTTAAACTTGTATTTCCTTCTAATCCAGAAAACGACAGCTGCAACATAGATGAATTGTTTTTCTTAGTAAGAAATTAGATTCGTTCCTTTACTAACTCTGAACAACAACTACCTGTAATTTTCTAATATTTCTTATTTTGTCCTTATAGGTGTAAATTCTAAAATATGGTAATGAGAGGTATATTTGAAAACCTACAAACGATTTCTTTTATTTAAAACAAAAAGATTTAGTTTTACTGCAGAAATGTAAAAAACAGACAGTTAAACTGTCTCACTGTTTTAAAATAAGAACTATTTTAGTTTTGATAAACTTTGTCGCCATTTTATGGAGAATTGAGCACTTTAGTTAGAAGCATTTCTCTTTTGCCTGTTTTTGAATTCAACAAATTCAAGTTCTAAAAATGTTCTTGCGAATAAGTTAGAATTTTTATTTTGAAAGATCATTGTGTTAAAATCTAGCACATTTAACATGTTTTGTAAATTGAATTGGCTTCTAACTTGCTGTTAATGCTTCAAAAAGATGCAGAAGGACTTAAATATCTATGAAAAAATTTCACAAAATAGTTTCACGTAGCGCCTTTGCACGCAACAAGCAATTCATAAAATTCTTTGGGCTGCACCTACGCCTCTTACAAACCGTCGTTCTAGGGGAAAAAATTGAAAGAATAATCAACTTGCCTTTAGTTACCGGACATCCACGAACCGAAGTTTTCAGTCGTCGTTGAACAAAAACCTGACGGCTTTTTCAAGGTCACATGACAACTTCTATGTATATACATTTATTTTCATAAAGTAAATAATTTGACAAATTTTAGAATCTTGACAGATCTCGAGCTCCTTGCTAAAACCCATGACATCTACATTTTTGATTACTTAAACAGAATGTTCGAGATATCAACCATTTCTCCCTTGTTTATTTTATATCAGAAGGAATGGCAAGCGAGAAAACTTGGCATAAAGGCTTTTAACGAAAGCAAGAACAACCAAGAAACGCGCGAAGAAAGAATGCATATTTTTGGTGGGTAATGGCGGTGAAAACGATCAAACATCTAATAATTGACAGTTGATAAAAACCGTGTTAGAAAACGACTGCATTTGCAACCACAATTCATAACAAGTTCGGACTCATTAGGGCAAGTAAGGCCATGTTTTTGAAGAATACACAGCTAAGTAGTCACATTGTTGAGTTATATTGATGACCAACTAATATCGGAAGTACTTTGAGCTTCCGTTGAGATGGGTTACAGCTCCTTGTGGAAAAATCATGCTCTCCAGTGCATTTTAATTACATCTCTTTCCTAAAAGCCATTATGTAAAACCAATAACTCCTCCTATTATGAAACAATAATTTTTAACACCGAAGCACCAATTCATTTATCTACGTTACGTTTCTAGTTTTCCTTTTGCCAAGTTTCGACGAAAGTCGAGTTATTAATTTGTAGTTTGGAAAAATTTTATCAAAAATTGAGCTTTTTGGAAAACTAAACATCTCGCAAATATAATTTTCTTGTTAAACAAATCAGTTAAACGATGTTTGAGGGTCGAACATTTTTGATTAAGATAACATAGGTTCTAGTTGGTTTCTAGTATTTACAACAAAAAATTATTTTTGCCAAATAAGAAATAGATTTTTCAAGAGCTTGTTGTTAGCAAGCTTGTTCAATAAACAATGACTACCTATATGTGGTCCATCTAACTGAACATAACTATCCAGCTTTTCGCAGGAGAAAATCTAAATTTTGCTGACTTTTGGATTTGCCAAAGTGTTAATTGTATTTAGTGGAGGTATTAACATTTATTTTACCATAAATTTCAAGGTGGAGAAAATCAAGTTTAAGTTAAATAAAAATGGATACAATAGAACTATAGTTGACAAGACGTCGACCTCCGTCAATAAAATATGAGGGTGGAGAAAAATTGAGTGAAATTAATAAAATAATGACAAAACTACATCTTTAAAAGCATTAACGTTATTAAAAAGAGAAAAAATTGACTTAAACTGTTATATAATATTTTGGATTTTTTGAGAAAAAATAGGCTCAAATCTTGCGAAGTCAAAAAATCAAACAAAGGCTGAAATCCAAGATTAAGTAAGTCGATGGCTACTCAGTACTTGCATTGTCTGTCTTCATTTAGTGAAGAGTACATGAGTTACATTGAGGAAGCAATACTATTAACATATATTGTATTTGCAAGTTTGAGAACTTAAAAATAAAATACATTTGACTCTCGATAAAATCTTAAAAACAACAGATAAGATTGACTTCCAAAGGGTTAAGTCACAGATTCAAAAAACCGACTCTAATACAAAGTGGAAAAATGGTTTGACTTGTCAGTGCACCATATAGCGTGCGTGATCAGTTTCAAAACATAAAAAAATTACCAAAATTTATTGAAGTTTACTTCACAGAAGCAGAATATTAATGTGCTTGTTTTGAAACTGAACGGTCTTGGTTCGGAAGTAGTTAGGTATAGCAAAGTGTAAATCAGCTTTACTTTACGTAAGAATCTTGTTTTGAATAACATGAAGAAATACAAGGACTAAACCTAAAGTTTTATAATAACTAAAAGTTTCTAAATATCATTGTTCTTGAGCTATAAAAATGTTGATAATGAAATAAAATATTGTGAAATTATTGGTCGCGTATACCTTCCAAATTTATTGCGCTACTGCCTTATACTATCTGGCTGTATCAGCATCGGTTATTTTCTAAAACAAAACAGCGCTTTTAACATTACATTGCATAAAAATACTTTCCAAATTTAGGAGTAACTTAAACACTGTGGCAGTTTTACCTTTGTTCGGTATGTTGTTTTTCTTATCGGTAACTTCAAAAACACAAGTCCCTCTTTATACGTGCTTATTTGTGGAGGAAAACTAAATACTGACAATTTGAAGCTCAGCCCAGTCTCTCTCCATCTAGCCATCAATTAAGCTGTGCTTTCAAACTAAAGCCAAACAGGATGTTTCTGCCCGTCAGCTCAATAATATCGAAATTGGCTACTTTTTCTGAATTTTCTGATTAATGTATGATTTTTCTTTGGAACTCAGTGAAAACGCGGAAAAACACTTACTAACAGAATTACAAAGAAATTCTCGAAGCGTCTTTAAAATTTATAGGTATATATTTTTCATAAAACGATTGCGTCATAAGGTTTTTTAGTTTATGCTAAAAACATTTAAAACTTCGATTTTGGAGTGACATGTGCAAATACTAAACCGACATTTATTGAGTTATAGTTTGGAAATTTCATGTAGCCTGAGGCAACAGCTTGGCAACACACATTTGGGCTAAACTCGGCGATTTTCTCTTTATCATTTTTGTTTTGCTACAACAACTATTTTGTGTTGCCTTTTTTTAAAAACGTCTTGTTTGAGGGCAAACTTGCTTGATAATTGATCTTAATTATTCATGAGAATATCAACCTGTGATAACTTGTAATTCGAGCTAACATGCCGCGATCAAAGTACGGGATTAATGCTTGTGTCACTAGACAAAGAAATGTAATAGGTAATAGACAAACCGCGTCTCATAGCTATCGACCTATTATTAAAATTTTATAATATAGATTTGATATGACACTTGTTCTGATTGGTTGAAAACCGTGCTTTATTTATGGATCATAGTTACTATGACAACTATTACTTTTTTAAAGGGAAATTCCCCGATTTAATTTTCTAATAAAGCGTTCAGATTGGCTCACTCAATCTCGGTTGTCAGCTCATACCATATATGGAAACTGACCATGCAGTGGTACAAAGCTGAAATAAATATTATGGTTCTGAGCTAGAAGTTTCTGATTGAAAGGAAGTGCAGCGACATTTGGAAAAGAGTTGAGTAGCAATTTCATTTTCAAGCATTAGATTAATTCTGGCTGTTTAATTCCCTCAAGCCATACAGCCATTAGGCATTTGGTATTACTTGCTTTCGACTGATAAGTTTTCCCAAACGCCATACAGTCCATAGGCAAGTGGCCAAGAATATTTAGCCATCGAGCACGGATTCGTTGTTCGAAGCTTCTTCTTCTACTCTGCCAAAAATAGTTCCAAAACCCTCTTTAAATTCTCCTTGAACACTCTTTGCAACGCGTGCTCTTGAAATAATTCTTAAATATCAATCAGTTGTAATACTTTATGAAGTTCCAAAACTCCGGAGTACATCTTCTAGTACCATCCTCAAACAAGTTCTTCACTGATGCTCAAATATTTCATTTGCGTCTTTTTTTGTCTTCTTCATAAAAGAACGTTACCCAGTAAGTCTCTATAAATGAATTTTCAAAGTCTCCTATGAATAATCTTTCTTTTTTTACTAATAGGCTTCTCCGCCATTGTTAATACGTGCTAGTCTGCTTTGTAGGAAAAAAAAACCCGAATGGTCGAGTGTATGTTTTTTATAATTCAAAACTATATTTTCAATTTTTTTTGTTCAGTCCCCGGTTGTTATATATTTGGTACTTTTATAAAGTGAAACTTTCAAAATTGGTCAGATGGTAAGATTTGCTTAATTTTGTACTTAATTCCCATTCGTTTTTATTTTCTGAAAACTTTCGGAACAATTTAAAGTAAGAGTTAGTTAAGTGTTAGGTGTTTTGAATAATGAAAAAATTTGAATTCCAACTGCTAAGTCGTGATCGCTTGGTCTATGATACCACGCATTTTGATTCAAACTTCTAAGTACCGAAAAGTATCTGCATGCAGGGCCGTAGGCAGGATATTTTGTGAGAGCGTGCGATTCAACTGGAATACGGATCAAACACGCCAAAGATGCTAGACTCTCAGGGGTTCCGGGGGCATACTTCACGGGAAATTTTGAAAATAAAGTTGTCTGAGACTGAAATATAGACAACCAGATCCAACTGAAAACGTGGAAAATGAGTGGAAGGAGAATAAAACATTCAGAAAGCGACGGTATCGCTAACTCTCTTTAGTCTGTCAATCCCCCATGCACCGGAAACAGTGAAAACCACGGCGGAAGAGCGAGCTTAAGATACGAGTAGGGCAACGCCGATGACGACGGCAGAGAACAATAGTGAATACAATAGCTGCACGTTGGAATGCACCGTACTGGTCACCTGCACGTCGTCGCCCTCAAAATTACAAAGTGAAAAGCTTGATTTTGGAGTTCTTATGACTACGGGAACAATAAACAGAATATTTTCTCATCTTCTTTTATCTTTATGCAGGGAGCTTTAATCTTTTTCTGCTCACAAAACGTCACTAGGACAATAGAGAGGGCAAACAAGCCAGACATAGTCGAAAAGGAAAAGAAAGAAATACGTTTTTTGGAAGCTGTCGTCATCTGCGTCGCCCTCCTCGTTTCGTAAACTCCCCCTAATGATAGTTGGAAGACGGTTAGTATTTCTTGAGGCAGAAAACTCGGGCATCGAAGACGAGGTTGAAGCTATAAAAAGGCTAAAGTTCAGCACCACATTTTATGCTTTTCCTTTATGTTATTTCCTTAATTTAACTACAACAAATAAATGTCTTACAGCAGATTAAAATACTCTAAATTATTCATTCTCTGGTGCCTGTTTGCTGCTTGGACAAAACCCTGGTTCTTTTCAGTCGGCGCCAATGACCGGTGTCGTAGTTCATCTCGAAAAGCATTTCAACTAGGAGGGTTTGTTGAGTTCCATCTGCACCTGCTACGGTCTCTGTGTTCTCGCTCAGCTTGATGGTGATGACAGAGCCTTGGTGGGAGAACGGTTTGTCTACAGGGGACAAGTAATAAAATGAAACTTATCATATAGATATTGATGAGATACTAGGAAGGATATTGGTGTTGCTATGGTTACTAACATAATTAGCCAATTATAAGAGAGCTTCCCGCTCAGGCGCGGGGCCGGTTCTTTTAAAAAAGTTCTGTTTTATATAGATAGGAATTTCATCAGTATCTATAAAATAAACAGAACATTACATGGCCGCTTGGAGAAGTTTATCTTCTCATGAGAGATACCTTCAGTACTCGAAGATAAAAATCGTATCTCCATGCGGCCATATTAAATCCTCTATGTACACTCTTAGACATGATTACCTTTACCTGAACCATTTTAAGAACATAGCAAAACCAGAACAGAAACTAATCTCTATTTTGACCCCTAAACGGGTGAATAACCTCAAAAATTCCAAGTTATTCTCTTTTATTGGCGCACATAGCGTTTCTACAACAGTTTTATCGCCCAGACCTCAGGCTTACCACCCCAAGTGGTTCCCTAAGTGTGTGTTTCCATTCAGTTGGGTTCTCTTGCGGTTTGTCAATAACTCGTACAGAATTCGTCCTCGTTATCTTCTCTCGCATTACATATGCTCTTAAATAAAGATCACAGCAAACGATTGTTGCTTTGTGGTGTGTTCATATCCAGAGTTTGGCGAATTAGTTGGGGATTTGTGGGAGTTCACCAACCGTGTCCGTGTGCTTTTTTGTATGAAAAGGGTCTTACTGTGTCTTACTGAAAACTTACCTCGTGCACCAGCCATGAATCCCAAAATAAGCGCTTTCTCGGCACGGCTGACGCGGTTGGCGTTTCTAAACATCTCGTGAGCTGCGATCATTTGCTCGCGCTGAAAATAACAGAGTAACTGATTAAGAAAAACAGTTAACAACAGACAAACACCTTCTAGAAAAGCTACTGTAAGCAGCAAAACTCCGCAGATATTAAACATATTAAGAAATCACAAAGATTTAAAGGCTCAATTTTTGAAACAATTTCAGTAGAAAAAGCAGCCAAACACATTATTTCGTATATTTCTTTTTTCATCATGGTTAACAGATCTCTTGCTTGAATTTGTTTAGTTTTTCTTTCTTCGTTTCCAGTTTAATCGGTGTTCATATTATTCTCAAGGTTGCTGCACCTAAAATCCTGAGACGCTGACTATAGGGCTGATAACTACATGCAAGCTGCAAGTTTAAAACGCATAGTAAATCTGAAGATTGTGGCCATCAACCAGTGCCGCAAAAAAGTTCCTGCATCAATGCATCCCAAAGATAAAGTAAATCAAAAACGTTTACCGATAGTGTCAACTGTCGCTTGTTTTGCAACATCTGCGCTGAATTGGAAGCCGTTTCAGAACCAGATGATACACCAGCGTCTGACTGACTCGCACTGGCAGCCTGGGGAACAGCTGCACCTTGACTGGGGGCGGCAACGCTTCCTGCCGGCGACGATGCACTGGGAGCGGGTTCCGGCAGCTGAGCTGAAGCGGCAGCAGCTGCTCTTTTCTGTTGTCTTTCTCTCATCATCAGCTTCCTCTGTTGTTCCATGTGCAACTAAGAAACAAATAAAAAAACCAACAATTATTAAATCTCCAACCTCGAATATTGCGTTTCCAGTGTTCTGATTGGTTCACTCAGTCTCGGTTATCAGTTCATATACCAAATTGACCATATATGGAAACTGACTGTGCAGTGTTGCAAAGCTGAAATAATATGGTTCTGGATAATTTTTAGCTTCATTTTCAAGTACCAATGGGTTTTGAAAACTCAAGAGGATTAATAAAACAATTATTCCATTCGCGCTTGTTGAATACGAGATGACTTATAGCCAACTCGGCGCTATGCACCTCTTTGGTTATTTACCATCTCGTGTCCAATGTGCGCTCTAAAAACATCAAATTTTGAAGTTGATCGAAATTTAGCTATAATTTTGCAGCATTTGTTTTAAGCATTACTACGGCAGAACAGTTCATCGCAATGCCTTTCGGCCCTAACACTGCTAAAAGAGGCTCAAAGAAGAGTAAAACTGGCAAAATTCCCCATTGTACTGAAAGCACTGTGTATGTCACAAAGTTTACTGGTTCTCTGTATACACAGCTACTATGAGTAATATGAGGCATGATTCAGGTACTAGGAACTTTGGTGAGATGTACAGGTTGCCATTCTTTCACTACAGTCAATAACCGCCGCCTGGTTAGCCCAGTTGATAAGGCGCCAGTCTTTCGTGCGGGAGGCCCGGGTTCAATTCCTGGTGCCAGACTTTACTCAGGGTCTTAAAGTGCCAGAGGAAAAGGTGCTGCCTTTGCTCTAACATCTGCAAACGGTTAGACCTTCCAGTCTTCTTGGGTAATGACGTTAAACCATAGGCCCTCGGAGTCCTATAAAACAACTGAGGAGAAGGTGCTGCCTTTGCTCTAACATCTGCAAACGGTTAGACCTTCCAGTCTTCTTGGGTAATGACGTTAAACCATAGGCCCTCGGAGTCCTATAAAACAACTGAGGAGAAGGTGCTGCCTTTGCTCTAACATCTGCAAACGGTTAGACCTTTGCATCTTCTTGAACAAAGACGTTAAACCGTACGCCCAGTCTCTCAATCTCCTATCCGGGGACTTAAAAGAACCTACAACACTTGTCGTAAAAGAGTAGGGTGATCCTGGTGTCCTGGTCTGTCACCTACTAACTGAGGGCAACTCTTAATGAATATTAAGGTGAGCCATGTATAGCGGATGATCTAAGACCTAAGTCAACGTAAATCATTGTAGACTAAGTAAAATGCTTCAAAAGCGTTTCATTATTATTACCTCCAGTTCTCGTTTGAGATTCATTGTACTCTCACTAAGCGATGGATCTGCAAGGTTTATTGTGGGTGTCTGTGAGCTACTGGGAGTACTTGTAGATGCTGGTGGCTGCAAGACACCCACTCGGCTAGCAGACACAGCATAAGAGGGGGTAGAAGTAGAAGTTGAGGTTGACAAAGTTGGAGTTGAAGCTGCAGAGGTGGCAGAGTCTGTTCCAGCCTGTAATGAAGGAAAGTCAACATGGCTGATCGTTAAAACATATTTGTCAACACAACAGAATTTGTAATGGTATACAGTAAAGACTCTAATAAGCCCCTGCAAGGTTTATTTATTTTTTGACCTTCCAGATGGAGGGCTTATTATAGATGGGGGGGGGGGGCTTATTCAAAAACTGTCATTAGCCAAAGGCAGAAAAATATGTAACATGAAGGCTGGTTACCAAACACGTTTAAGAGCAACTAGTAACGTTGTGTTCCTCTAGCGTTTAATCAGCACTTTTGAAAACCTTAAAAAGATATAATCGTCCACAAAACATATTTTCAATACAGGATGCCTTGTTCTTTAGCTTCATCATCTTTATGTTGGGAGGGGGGGACTTATTTAAAATTTGAAGCTCTAGACCAGGGGCTTGTTAGAGGGAGGGGGCTTATTAGAGTGTTTAAGGTATTTACTTTTTTTTCAGCACAATGTCTGAGTGGTTAGCATAATATACTACTTACAATCCTAGAGTCATGAGTTTGAGCTCTGGTTAGACCACTGTGCTTTGTCCTTGAGCAAGACACTTAACCTAACTAGTTCCAGTCAACTCAGTATAATATTAGCCATTTTTACACTCATGCGCAGTGCGAATAGACCCACTGTTTTTGCGGGCCACAGGTCTTACAAATGTCACCAAATCCAGTCATCCAGATAAAACAAAGCGAAATAAACATTGCAAACCATTATGAATTACTGACAAAGGCAATATATCTCAGAAACCATAATATTTGTAAGACCAGTGGCCTGCCAAAACAGTCGGATATCGCACTGTGCATGAGTGTGAAGATGTCTTATAAAATAACCAGTACCAGCTTCTAATTGGGGCCAACTTGTGATGGATTAGTGTCCTGTCCAGGGGGGAGTCAAAGGCTCTAACATGCTTAATGCTATGGAAAACTGAGATAGGTGACTGTCTAATAGGCCACTCAGCTCGATAAAGGATTTAGCATTTTCTATTATTAACAGAGCATTGGCCCTTGATAACGCTCTTGAAAAGTTTATCTCATTACTATTATCCAATAATGCCATATGTACTTATGACTTGATCTGTTCCGTACCAATAAAACTTGACACTACAAAAGTCCATTTAGACAATTTTAAACTACGCTTCATTGAGCCAGTAAAACTTGACATTTATTCTACTGGACATGCATGTAGCCACATCGGCCCAACATGCATAACTACTCCCCTTTTGGAACGTCTTTCCTACAGCATCTTACAGGTTCTACCACTTCTTCTAAGTTGCTGACTGCATTAGACACTGACTTCTCAAAACTTAATGCCCACAGATAGTAAAACCACTTACTAGTTTACTGGGGGAAAAAAAAACCTCTAGTACTAGCCTAGAGGGTAGAAACACATCTTATACTAGCCAATAAGAGGAAAAAAAAATTACTAGCCCATAGGAGGTAAAAACAATTCCTAGCCCATACTAGCCCAAAGGAGGTAAAAACAATTACTAACCCATACTAGCTCAAAGAAGGTAAAAACAATTACTAGCCCATACTAGCCCAAAGGAGGTAAAAATAATTACTAACCCATACTAGCCCAAAGGGGGTAAAAACAATTACTAGCCCATACTAGCCCTAAGGAGGTAAAAACAATTATTAGCCCATACTAGCCCAAAGAAGGTAAAAACAGTTATTAGCCCATACTAGCCCAAAGGAGGTAAAAACAATTACTAACCCATACTAGCCCAAAGGGGATAAAAACAATTACTAGCCCATACTAGCCCAAAGGAGGTAAAAACAATTACTAACTCATACTAGCCCAAAAGGGGGTAAAAACAATTATTAGCCCATACTAGCCCAAAGGAGGTAAAAATAATTACTAGCCCATATTCTAGCCCAAAGGGGGTTAAAAACAATTATTAGCCCATACTAGCCCAAAGGAGGTAAAAACAATTACTAACCCATACTAGCCCAAAGAAGGTAAAAACAATTACTAATCCATACTAGCCCAAAGGGGATAAAAACAATTACTAACCCATACTAGCCCAAAGGGGGTAAAAACAGTTATTAGCCCATACTAGCCCAAAGGAGGTAAAAACAATTACTAGCCCATATTCTAGCCTAAAGGGGGTTAAAAACAATTATTAGCCCATACTAGTTCAAAGGAGGTAAAAACAATTACTAACCCATACTAGCCCAAAGAAGGTAAAAACAATTACTAATCCATACTAGCCCAAAGGGGATAAAAACAATTACTAACCCATACTAGCCCATAGGGGGTAAAAACAATTACTAGCCCATACTAGCCCAAAGGGGTTAAAAACAATTACTAACCCATACTAGCCCAAAGGAGGTAAAAACAATTACTAACCCATACTAGCCCAAAGGGGGTAAAAGTGCATTCTTGTCATCTGGGTGGTACTAGCTGTTGTATCAGTTCTAAGAGCCAATTAGTTTGGGCCAACTAATCCAGATTAAGAATAAAATTTTGAAGTTTCTTCAAGATCGTCAGGGCAAGGAAATATCTTTTTCAAATTTAAAATTCAAAAGAGTTTTCTCACCTTTAAAAAAGTATTTTATTTGTAACTTTGGAGGCTAAGCAACCATGTAAATCAGACAAAGCTTTTATTCCATGGATTCCTGTTTTGGAATAGGCCCAAACAAAAACACCCTAAAAAAACTGTGGTACTTTAATGTTGAGATGCTGTGTTAGTGTTTCTTTTATTAAATGGAGCTAACTAAAAGTCCAATTTTTAAAAAAAATCACACATCCTTTAATTTCAATTGGCCTAATTTGAATTAATTGCCCAATCTCAGGGACAACCATACTTTCAGATTTAGGCCAAATGACAAGCGATTTTCTTCAAAATTTGATGGACTTATTCAATTACTTATTCAATTTCTTTTAGTTTTGAAAGACTTTGTGCGCAAAAAATTCAATTTGTAAACAAAACATTTTAGTTTTTGCTGGTGTGATGAACTAGTTGTCATGGCAAATTTGTAATTGCCCATGTAAAACTTGAAATTGAGGGCAATTACAGATGAAATCAAGGGCCGAATTCTGTCTTTAATTTGTCTACTATGTTATTATCATTATAGAAACAGTTATATTTTCAGTTGTACACCGAGGGGAAATGAATTAAGATACTGATATTAATAATTTAAGAATTTTATCCTTTGTGGGAGTAAAGCCAGACACATCAGTCGAGTATCTTCCATTTTTCCACTTAAAACTTTTACCAAATTGTATCCAGCTGTGTACAACTGGCAGCACATTGACACTTACAGCTGTTGGTGCAGCAAGAGCCGTCAGACCAGCTGCATACTCTGGGGTAGCTGCTTCCACTGATTTTTGTGTTTCGAGCTTCTTTTGTTTGGCTTCTTCTGCCTGCTCTAATTCTGAATAAAATAAAGAATATGGAAGAAACTTGTATATTAAGCAAATGAAACAAAAAAATCAGTTGTAAGTTGGAATAAACTGAAATCCTATAATCTATTAAGGTCATTCCATTAAAATAGAATCACACTTAGATTTTTGTCAAACTTTCTTCATTTGTCAATCATTATAATTATGTAAACTGCAAAAATGGAATAAAAAAGGGGTGTCCCCATGTTCACTTTTGAGATATGATTGAAATAAATACCCTCTCCAGGGCTATTTTTCTGTTACTGTAAGCTTGAAGTTAAAACTATAGTTTCATCTTGTGGCCAACCAAGATAACAGGAAATAAAGGATTGGTGAATAATTTTCTTGAGATTTTCAGCAAAAAAATTTTGATTAGGAGGCATTTTTGTGTGCTTTTGCTGTTGCTATGGTTCCTGTACCTGAAGAAACAGTGTTTTCTTGTCTATTTTTATATTTTTCCACTCTTGCAACACTAAGATTTTTTCTATTTTTTCTCTTCAGAGATTCCTGTTGAAATTTGGTTGATGGATGAAAAAAAATTGTGGGGTACCCATGCTTGTTTAGGTGAAACTCTTGGAAAATTCGCAAAACATGTGCTTTTTTACCCCATTTCCGAGGAGAGATTGGAATGAGTTAAACAAAAAGCCCCATATATTATGAAGAAAACTACTTTTTTGCATTATTTTTTCTGATTTGTCTTCGAGAGCTCAACATTCACTAGCAAATGATAAAAACTCGTGAACACTTTAAAATTTCCAATTTGTGCAAAAGATGCGCTTGTGCAAAACCGGGAATTACCTTAAAAGAGATTTTTTAGTGAAAAAGAGCTGGGAGGAAAGAGCTACACTCCCTCTATTTGTATGATAGGAGTGCTCATTGAATCATTGTATCTGTTTAGGTCAATGACAGCAATTTAGTGTTTCTAAGGTGTTTTCAGAGAAAAATCAGGGTTTCTTTAGAAAGACAGTATTATTTAGGGGTGCAAAAACAAATTGAGAATTGGCAATTGTTCCTGCCTACCATATTTTGCTGTGTATAAGTCGACCTTTTAACAACAAAAATTTATGTCTAAAAATCGAGCTCGTCTTATACATGAATCAAAACGTGAAATTTTTTAACACCCCTTAAAACTCTATAAAAATGTTTAAAACCATCATTTAGATAACTACTTGAAGCAAGAAATAATTCTGTGATCTTTACAGTATACTGTGTACAAACAATTGATTATCGTAAAAAATGAAATGACTAATAATTATGTACTTCACTCATTGTGTAGTTTGTGTGTTATTGTTTTTTTTTTTGTATTTTTTTCTCAAATTTTTGTTACAAACTTAGATTTTTTGGTATTTCTATCTTGCAAAATATTGAGATTGACTTATACATTGGAACTCTAAAACTTGCACTTTTTTTGGCTGCAAAATGAGGGGTTGACTTATACACAGTGTTGACTTAAACACAGCAAAATACAGTATTTTAAAATAATGATGCTAAGAGGTATATTTTAGGGTTGAACATTTTTACAAGCATCTCTATCCTTTTTGCCCCAAAGTATACCCCAGGGATTGGACGGTACAGCACAAAACACAACCATCCAAAAATTTCCTGGCACACTTTACCCAAAAATTTGAAAAAAGATACAAAGACTACAAAAAAGATACTCAAATGGAGTAGCTGAGATGTTTTCCTTTGAATTCACTCAAATTTTCTTTCTTCACTACACCAATCTTTTGCAGAAAATACTTACCTGTCAGTTTCTTTCTTCTTTTGATTTCCCTTCCTCCACCGATTGGTTGTTCATTAATATCCAGTAGCTAAAGCAGATAACAAATAAAGAGACAGAGGATGTCAAGTGCTCAGTAAAAGTACAATAAGCTTTTAACATTTACTTATTATCAGAATCAATCCCATGTCAAAGCCAGCAGAGTAGGAGTGAGGAGGGGGTGGAGGGGGGGGGGAGGGGGCTTGATTGGGCCAACTCCCCCTTTGACTTTAGCATAAGAGTGGGCATAGGGAAAAGTGTAATAATAGAAATTCATTTCAACCAATGATATTGCTGCTCGTCCAACTGATTATTATAAATCAATAGATTTACATTTCCTTGATATATGACACTCCTGGAGCATCCTGGGATATATTTGATTTCGTACTAGCTCTTAGCAAGATAATCATGAATTGTATAATGCTTCCAGTGAGCTGTTGTTTGTGGTGAGCAAAACACTCAAATGTCGTCACTAACAATACTGGAATTATGGTGTTTTAAATTTAAAAAAATCAAGCCCTACTAGGGGAACATACAACCAAAACCTCCCTTGGATATTTGAGCCTTAAAGTCGTCTAATGTCAATTTTTTTGCCCCCCTATCCCACCACTGAAACTTTTCTCAGTCAGCCAGACAAGGATTAATCCTCCAGGGAATTTCTTCATCTTGCAAGTGTAATCTAACCTTGGTTCGCCCATGCTGTTTAAGTGTTGCAGCAGATATAATTGTCCGGGATGCTGAAGAGTGAGGGGCGGTGCCACGGCTGCCAGGGGTTGAGCCAGTACCTGCAGCTCCTCGAGATGAAGGAATGTGCATAGGTGTATGTCTTGCTGATATTCGACCTACAAAAACAATAAATATTGAAACATGTGACACTGAAGAAAGGGAAATGCTCAAGAATTATTTACATGGTAAAAAACCAAAATCCAGTTCATAAAACAGAATAATTGTAGTGATACTCAATTCTTGAAACCTTGGCATAAAAGTGTGAATAAGACCATTGACACATTATAGTAAATGTACTGTCGGTTTTCACCTGAAGCCACTCATATTGGCCTTGTTGGTGCACTTGAACAAAAGAAGTTTGTTGATTTCTTTTGTTTAGGGCACCAACATGGATGCTTTGTCTTTTATTTTTGGCATCTTTAGGGAGTGTGAGAAAACCTAAAATTGAAATGTTTTATCTTTAGGCATACGAGTCACTCCAATGTATGTGACACATAATCACAGAGTCATTTCTTTTTCGGGGCACTACATGTGATGTGGTATTGGTATGAAAAGTAAATATCCTCACTGTGGCTTCTTTTCCTTCCATAAATTCAAGTTACATTTTAACTGTTAATTTGAATGCCAACTAAAAAATACTAAACTTAATTTGTCACGTACATACAGTTTGTGAAAATTAAACTTAGTTATTATTCTGAAATTATTACTTGGTGGTTCGGTAAATTTCTTGGAATGAGCTTTGTGTGTTGAGGCTAGACTGCCTCCTCCTGTGGACACTGCTGACTTTCTCTGTGCTGCTAGAGCCTCGCTTGCTAAGAGAAGAAAAAACATTGAGTCAGTTATTCAAAAATATGTCAAATTGTGATCTATTGAGCTTTCTTATATATTAGATAGTAGTACTGTTCCGAAAATATGCCTTTCAATAACATACTTAGATTGTCTGATTCAAACTATTTATATCACTGTAACTAAAGGTTTTATAATAAGCTTATGAGGCTGACGTGAATGTACATATTTTTTTATCAAAAAATCCCTTGATGCACACAATGAGAGCAGATAAGATGAGAACAAATAATATCCAATGTATCCTCCTCTGCATACAACTCCAAGTTTTGCTAAGAGAAGAAAAAACATTGAGTCAGTTATTCAAAAATATGTCAAATTGTGATCTATTGAGCTTTCTTATATA
>JAOBRD020695087.1:3142-31551 GCA_027575215.2 Hydrozoanthus sils
CACAAGTTATGCGTGAAGAGAAACGAAGTTCATACTTTCGAGCCGGAAACTGGATTTTTCTCCCGTTTTCAGTGGCAAGGCCAAAGGTTCTAAGAAACACTTGTTTGATTTTTTTATTTCGCCGCTCGCACTCACAAGTTATGCGTGAAGAGAAACGAAGTTCATACTTTCGAGCCGGAAACTGGATTTTTCTCCCGTTTTCAGTGGCATGGCCTCACTCGAATCTATATGTTGTATTAGTGCTGTCGTTTTTATCGTGTTCTTAATTTTCGGGCAATCTCAGCCTGGGCGTTCTTATAAGTTTGTTCAGTACATAAAAAAGCGTGTTTTTGCTTTTGGCTTTACTCATTTTAATATATAAACTCTCTGCATGGCAACCTAACTTAAGACAGTTTGAAATCCGTTAATTAGCGTTCATGAAAAGTTGAATTCACGCACAAGAATGGCTAGTAATCTTAGTTATTTGTGCAGTCCTCGAAATCAACACCATAAACTGATCACTGAAGTATCATGTTATATTCTCTCCGAGTTTTTCAGTAGCTTTTGCTTTGTATGGCCTGCAAATGCACCGTACAGCTGCAAAGAGTTTTGTCGATGTTATAATTTGCTTCCAATTAGGCAACTTGAAGTATCATTCAAAGGGAATTTGACTTCAAAAGAAATTTCTACTGTCTTGTGCAAAGCTATAAGCCGGCCAAAACTTTCAATAGCTAGTGTTTCGAATAAAATTTATGTTCTGCATAGTCAAATACTACATATAAATTCATTCTTTATCTATAGTGTGCACAAGAAAGTTGGTTAGTAAGCTCCAAAACGGTGTACATACGTATAAACCTCACGACTTATGAAGTAAAAACCAATTTCTAATTTCAGAATTACCGCATACCTTTACTTTTTAACTCAACGCGTTCTGCGGTTTCAGCTCTTTTCAAAGCTTGAATTTTGAAAGCAAAATTTTTGTTTTTCTTCACGCAAGACTTGGAGCACATGCATGTATAACTTGTGTATGCAAGCGGCGAAATCAAAACCACTCTACGGTATACCTTCTTAATTTGTTCCATTTCAAGTTTATGAGGTTGTGTCTTATTTAGCAACACACACCATAACAAGTAAGTCGTTTATTCCACTACGGCTTCAAATTTAGCAGCTGCTCTAAGTATACATACTTATCTCTTTTTTCAAGAAAAGAGTTTTATTTTCTACTTCATATTAAGTTACGGAATTAAAGAAAAGAAACTTGATTTCGACAATCTCAAAAAAATATAGCTACCAGTTCGTTTGAGCTTCAGAAAAAAATATTTTTCAGAACGACAACCGCGATAACTGAGATTAACAAATAGAAAAAAAGAAACAAATTTGGTTGCTGATTGCAACGCAGAGAACTAGAATAATTTTGTCTTGTTATACGGATTGTCAAAATTTTATTTTGCAAGAAGAATATGTTTTCTTGATAAACGAAAATGCGGGGCAACGATCAAAGACAAAGAATTATTTGCCAACACTTGTCACCAACCAGTTCCACCAATTTCAGGTTAAATAAAAACTGTAAGCAGAAATTTCCTTATAAAAACATTTGTCCGTTGTGAAATACCACAGCTTTTAATTTTTTAGAAAGTTTACGAAAGATAAACCTTAGTTTACAAAAGTTGCCTTGTCGTGGCCGTGTTACGAATTTCCCGTATATGGAGTCGAGCCGAAGCAAGTCAGTTTTGCCCATAAACGAAGCTAATGAGAAACCACTTCTCCAAAATTAGAGAAAATTATAAGATTCCTTTCAAAAAATGCTGGATAAACGTGGAGACTTCGATTATCGAAATAATCAGAATATAAAGTTTGTTATCTCAATCTAGAGTTGGGCAATTTCGACAGGCGACTCGTGGCCTCCTTTACCAAATATGATGCGCCTCATTATCCATATTTGGTAGGCACAGGCCAGTTTTATCTAGTGTCTTAAACCGCGATAAGCTCTGTTAGCGTTGTGAAAACAAGTTCAATGAGTTCTCTAAACCACCCGTGCTGGAGTTTTTGACAAACATGGTGATAATAAAACTACCAGAGAACTCGCATGTAAATTAAGCAAGACTTCGAACTTCTTTTTGTGCATGATGTAAGCTCGTATTAACAGTCAGTATAGTTATATATCGGTTAGTTTATTAAATAATGAGAAGACACACCCCCTGACAAGCAGTCTACATACTTTCAAGGGAGTCCCGCCTTTTTTACTTTTGAAAGCAAGCGGCGTATTCAACACACTCATATCGCTCTTATCTGCTATTAATCGATTAAAGTTTATCGACTAATGTTACGGAATGCCTATATCTGTACATTACGAGAAACAAACTATTTCAAGAGCCGCAATATTGGCTACGGACCGGTGTAGAAACCTTACAGCTACACATGGGACAAACCCACTTTGTGCAGAAACGAAACGTTATAACGAAAGAAGACACGAACTGCCTTTCGTTAATTGAAAGTTAATCGTTAGTTATCACTGGCAACCAAAAAAGTCTTTTTGTTTATACTTCATCTTAAGAAATGATTTTAATCCTGTAATCATGCAATGTTCTGCACTAAAAATCAATAAACAGTATACTTAGCGATCAACAATCACGCACACTAACAGAACTATTTACAGAAAAAAATTCCTTGAGGTCAAGAGTTTCAATATTTTTGCCTCCAACTGCTTTAGGAACAAAACTCAAAAAGGTAATATCTTCACATTAAACTGCATATATACCGTCATAAATTTTATTAATACCGTTAGAATTTCCGGACATTTAAGATGAAGTAATGTCGACGTAATATCGACTATGCAAACACCCGGTTTTAAAGGTTTACCGTTTCTAACTTTAGCTGTACCATAACCAAAATGTTGACTTCTTGTTAAACTAGGGTTTGTTTGTAAAATCCACTTTTGGTAATGGCACGCGTTCTCGTCTTTACTGACTAACTAGCTGGTCTATGCAGAATAAAACTGCTTCTTTTGTCATTTTGCGCAAATCAATGGTATCGCTCCAACAACGTGATTGGCATCATACACAGCCTGTAGCAAAAAAACTAAATTTGTTTCTTGTCTTCTATCAAGTTTTGCCATTGTATTCCATACTTAGAACGTCATAACTTGAATTAGTTTAACTAATACCAAAGCCAAAATATTGCTTTGTTTTTTCATAAAATCTCAACCAAGAATTTGGTTCCTCAATTAGGTCCGCCGTGAGAATATTTAAAGTTAACTTTCACAGAGTTATGTGAGAGGAAAGCTAGACACACATCACGTAACTTTCCGTGTGGAGTATTAAAGCATTCGAGGCTATTACAGTTTGTTGATTTTATAGAAGTTTCGTTCCGGCGATTGTACCAAGGAGACACAAACTAGTGTGCAATATCAGCAAATCTCAGATAAAATGAGTCTCTTTTTTAACTTGACAAAAGATTCTGCAAAGCAATCAATTCGCTAATTTCTCGCTAAGTGGTGCTAAATGGCTCGAACACACTGCACTAACCTAATTAAAAACAAGTGAACAACTAATCCCAGCACAAAACTTAAAAAGACTCTGCTAAATTTACATTGGTCTGTTATTGCTGTGGAAACTACTCATAATGTTATTTTGCTTGCTGGAGATGTGTCAAGACAGACCGGTCAGGGATGAAGGGCTTAAAAAAAAAGCATGGATTGTGCAAAACCTGTTCCCTTTGCATTTTTGGCGCCATGAAGCCAGGTTCCCATGACCAGGGCTGTATTCGCCCTTTGGCAACAAAAAAGGTCAGATGAATGCCGACACGTCATGGATTCGCAGAGCAAAACCACTTCTATTTGGAAATTGTTCACTTTTTTAGAAATCAAACCCACTTATAGAAGTGTCGATTTTCCAGGTAATTTACCTTCACTCTCTTTCCTTGGAAAATAATGCTCATTTTACTTACACCATAGGTTTCTGCTCAAGATCTTCCTGTTCTGGAGTGTATTGGTTATGGAATAATTTCATTGCAAAATAAAGGAACTATGCTCAATAAACTCAACACAAAACTCTGCCGTGTCTGAAAAGTTGTATTTTGCTTTTAAAGTTGTTTTTTTTTTTTTTATCAAAAAATACCATAGCTAAAACCTGAGGGTAGTTTATCTGTCTAAAAAAATTGTTTGTTACTGCTGGCTACAAGGTTTTCGACTTTTTTTTTATCGAATCACCAGACTCCTTAGATAATGAAGCAATTAGTGGCTCGTTTTCCTGGGTGATATTTGATTATTTCGGGTGAAATCACAAAAATAAGTTTACTGTTACTAATTATGAACAAGCTCCAATATAAAATTCTGAAACTTTCTTCCCAGACAGCGGTTTTCTCACGGCCACAGGAATTTGACTCATTTGACTGAAATATCTAAACACACAATATTTCTGTTTGTAAAAAGCGAGACAAAAATTTTTGGTCTCCGAGATGAACAAAGAGGCATTACACTAATTTTCATTTTTCCCACGCCACATAATCTCATAATTGCAGTATTTGACAGCATTCTAACCGTTCTTAAAAACCTCTTTAATCTTTTCTTTTATTTGTTATTCATAAAAGTAAATGCAACGATAATTTATACTTAATAGATAGGATCAGACTAGGGGAGTGCCAACAGGGGACAATGTGCAAAGTTCGCCAAAATAAATTATGAGTTTTTCCTGTGGGTAAATTTAGTGCGTCATATGAGATCCCCATGCGAAGGTCTTTTTTATGCAAAAGAGGGTCTTGCTACATTTCCTGTTCTCTGTAATTTCGGGACTACCCCTACCCAATTTTCAAACAAATGATAGAAAGGATATATGGTGTCTCCAGTTCGTTGTCACGCAAGGCAATGACGTCACAGGTTGTAGTCCGATATATGCTCTCAAGGAGTGTCACATGACTTCCATATATGGTAACAAAAGACAAAAGAGGAAACCATATTAGTGGCAAAGGTCCACCCCCAACAGAATGAGAAAGGAGCACGCCGACAAAAAAGGGAAATCAAGTTGGTGTTCTCTCACCATAAAAGGCTATCTTACTACAAGGGAAATGCAAAGCGAAGAGGCTACAAGTTCAGCTGAAACTCTGGAGAACCTGCAGTACGCAAACCAACACCAGAGCAACAGTGTTTTGGATCCAAGCGTTATAGAACAGAGTGAGGGATTTGGTAGCTCAGCGATGGGAGGCCATGGACAAGATTTAAAACGCTCAGCAGACGCAATGAGCGAAGAATCTGATGATTCTTCTGTACCCGTACCAGGGGATATGACTATCAAAAAAAAGACGAAAGGACGAGTTAAAATAGAGATGAAATTTATCAACAACAAGCTTAGAAGATACACCACGTTTAGCAAGCGAAAGACTGGAATAATGAAAAAGGTATGATTAGTCCGTGGGTTTCGCAAGTCTGCTATTTTTTCTTCCAACAACTTCCTTAAAATTACGTTTGTAATTTGTGTCGTATTTTCATATTTTTCAGGCATACGAATTGAGTACCTTAACAGGGACACAAGTCATGCTGTTAGTCGCTTCTGAGACGGGACATGTCTACACTTTTGCTACGAGAAAACTGCAGCCCATGATCACCTCCGAGGCAGGAAAAGCATTGATTCAAACATGCTTAAACTCACCAGATCCTCCTGTTTCTGCCATTCCTAACCCAGATCAGAGAATGTCTGCGACGGGATATGAAGAAACTGATCTTTCGTACTCGGTTAACGAGAACGAGGAAAAGGTAATACACTTTCGAAGTTCGGTTTGTCTTTCGTGTGTGTTTGTATGTGTTTTTCTCGAAATCTTGACTCGCCGCCTCGGTTTAGTCCTTCCTTTCAGCTTAGTGAGTTCGAGCATGGTCTTTCATCGTTCTGTACTCTGCACTTTCTTACTGACACAATGTTTAAAGGAACAAATTTAAATTTTGCGAGGACATCATGAAGATTCGAAGAGCAGACGCTGCACTGTCAGAACAATCTTGTTGTATTTACGCCATTTATCATTACTCGTAAACTCCTTCCAGCGATTCAGTTTGGACAAATTCCATCTATTGAAAAATATTTCAACTTCAGGTGGGCTCAAATCTGTTGTTTTGCTTTCGAAATCCCAGCCATAGTTTTTTTTACATCAAAGTTGTCGTGTTTCTGGAAGTTTTTTGTTTATGTACTCATTCAAACTCTGTATCCAGTTTGCATTCCACCCATATAAGGCGGTTTTGTCTTTATTTGGGTGACTTTTCGCGCTCCATTTTTGGTAAGTTTTACCTTTTAAAACAACATTAAGGTCAATAAAGAACCAAAGCAAATTGTTTTCTGAGTTTATTTTGTTGAAATTCGTGTCATTTTGTGGTTGTCTAAAGATTTATTTAGAAGTTCTTTTAAATTGGCTTTCAAGCCGCCGCTTCGGGCGATATGTTATTCACAACATGGTGGATAGATATAGTGACGCGTCGCGTCCCTTCCCTATCCTATCCCGGTCGGATCTGTCTCGAGTAGTCTTGCCAGAGCGCTGAACGGCGAAGATTTGACGCGAGTACAGTGTATCTATTCCGGCTAAATAAAATAAAAGTACTTGTTTTTTCAAGGCGTATTCATAGATCGTATTCACATTCCTTGGAATTTTGTCAGAAAAATCAACAATGCTTTTAACGGCCTGACGACACATTTTTAACATTTCTTGGCAACTTTGTCTTTGGCTCGCTTTTCGTTTCTCGACTGTTCATTCGTTGTGAAGCTTTGTGTTCATTTTCTCATCATAGTACTGACCTCAACAAGGAGCATTCAACAATAAGCTTCATTTTATATTTTGAGGAACGAGTGATGTCGAATTGGCTCGAATATCGGTCGGATGTCACCTCGCCTTCCCTTTCTAGCTTTCTGATTTTCTACCAAAAGCGAGTTTCTTTGTTCGTTAGTATACATAATAAATTGCAAGAGAAAAATGTTTGGAAGCTAAATTAAAAATTTGTTACTTAATCAGATACTTTGCTCAAAAACTGCAAGTTTCGAGGCAGCATTAGAACTATTTTTATACTTTCGTGTATACATGAGTCAATTGTAGTCTACATTCAAGTCTGAAAATCATGTTAGTGTCTTGAGTTGAGCAATATCCCTAATATTCACTTCTTAAAATAGGACCAGCGGATGTTCACAGCACAACAGATTGAAAACAGCCAAGTTCTTGTAACATCAGGAGCATCGACAAATGCACCCATGACAGGAATGACTGCAATGCCATCATCGGGTCACTCTTTCCCGATCACCACCTACATTCCACCCACAACCCTTCAGCAAGGCATCAAGGGCTCACCATCTCCATCATCGTATTCAGTCCAAGCAATGCCAGGGGGAGGTTTCACGACAATTTTCACACCAGGCAACAATCTAGGCGGAGGTCAGGTTCAGCTCAGTCAGACATCACTTCCTCAAGGCCAACAGCAACAGCAGCATCATGTACAGGTAATGAACCATCTTGACCACATGACAATGCTGCAACCTTGCCTCAACTGAGACCAGAGAAAATTGATCTACCTCTGTTTACCATATTATCTATTATATACACACATACATGCAACATGTATGTGGATATATAATAATAATAAGACACAATGGGTGCACAGTGATTGACATTTCAGTCCTGTTGAAGAACTCAAAATGAGCTTGTTTTGAAAAATATAAATGTTTAAAAAAAATTAATTTTGTGTAATTTGTTGAGAAAACTTGACTAATAAAATCTATACAAGGTAATTTTTGTATAATATTTTGCTCAGAAGAGAATGAATTTTAATTATTATTTTTGTAAAGCCATCAGGGTTGTTGACAACTTGTAGATGATTGTAGAACAAGAGTGGTGAAGTGGTGTTGTTTTAACTTGAGTTTAGGTTTTAAGGCTTGTGTTTTTCTACTGTTGGAAAAATTCTGTACATAATTCCAACTGTTTTTTTTTTGTTGTGATATGGAAGTTTATTATAGTTTGAATCAACACACTTCATGGCTCTTTGTCGCTCTGGAGGGAAGTTGGTTGGTGGGTAGGGGAGGGGGTTGGTGGGTTGGTATATAAAGAAAATGATTATTATTTTTGATAATTATTGAATAACTGAAAGTGACAAGAACCCTGATTGGTAGTTAATGCTACATAGCAATCACTGTGTACACTAATTGCTATTTAATGATAATTGAAATTTTACTGTATATAATACACTGTAGATAGGTGCCATTAAGACACTAGTTTCATAGTTTTGCCTGTATATATTATTTGTGCCTCCAAAGGGCAATGTTTTATGTAATAAATAAACTTGCACTTAAATCAAGTCACTGTTTGCAGTGAATTGTTTTCAGTTTGAAAGATGTTTTTTCATTCTTTTTCTATATTACTTCTAATTAATTCTTAAATCAAGTTACTGTTTGCCATGAATCATTTTCAGTTTGAAAGGTGCTTTTTTATTCTTTCTTCTTTATTACTTCTTATTTCTTTTAACTGCTAATTCAACATCATTCTTCAATTCTACTCATTTTCTCAACAAACCTGAATGTCTCAAGGGTAAAGAATCTGAATGCCATTGAACGGTAACCAAATAATTTTGGGTTTGATCCTTTTTTGCAAACTCAGAATCTTCTTTGCAAAGGAGTTTAAGGTTGTGTATAATCCTTTATTTATTCAAGGATGGGGATGTTTATACACCTATTATTCTTTGTCCATCATATCTTCCCAAGTCTTGCACAAGCAAAAACTTTTATGCTCTCTTCTTTTGACTTTCCTTCAAGAACATTATCATTTACTAAGATAAATTTATATTAGATCTGCTTCCAGTTGTTGCTGAACAGAAAATAACTTGCTGTGGTTCAATATTTATTGCACTTGCAATGGATATAATTTTTTGCCGCATCTCACCGATAAGTAGATTCATATCTCTGCATTCCGTTAATTTGCATTGGACATGTCAAGTCTTTGTTACTGCTACAACAAATAAAAGGAAATGCCATATTTTCCCAAACAAGTGTTGATAAGACATTTTTATCCTGGGTAAAAGGCATTAAGTAATTTTTATAGCACATAAACATATATATTTTCAACTTTGACTTTTTCCATGTTAAAAAATGGGTGACAACCATTTGTTCTCAATCATGTCATCATCAAAATCGTGTGATAAGAAAAAGATACAGATATTTTTGGTGGTATTATGTGATAAATTATTGGCACATGATGCTCAGACGAAGGGCTAACACTCGAAACATCAGCTTTTCCCATCATCTCATGGCAACAATTTATTTATAACATAATACTACAAGTAATTAGTTTATATTACTCGCTTATGTATTCAATAGTTTTTTTTTAAAAGCTATATACCCAAAGTTCATACTTCTAAAGTCCATGGTAAATTTGTTGTTTCCCACCATTCAATTTTTCCATTGTAATGCCCAATAAAATTCCCTTTTCTTTGTCAGTGTTCAAGATCTATTTATACAGGAATTGACCCAACAACTAAAGTGAAATTAAGAGCATTGCACTTTGTTTCAGTCAACATGAGACCATTGCTAAATTTGTTGAGGTTAAGTTATTCAACTTCTGTTATGGTAAAAGGATGTGAAACCATAACTCTATAAAAAAAATTTTTTCCTCTACTATAACATACAGTTTGTAGCTGCACTAAAAGAGGAAAAAACTAATACAAATAACTACTAGAAAAGAGACAGGCAGTTTCCCTTTCATACAGCTGGACATGCTACTTCAAGTTGGTCTTGTCTAATTACCCCTTCAGTGCTGTCACACAGAATATTTCTAAGAGAGAATCTAAGCTTCAATAGCTAGAGCACACTGTCAGACTGCAGTATCTATTTTCAAAGCTGTAAAACATTACTGTTGAGAGTCTCTTCAGGCAAATAGGCCATTTTCAGACTCAATTTGTGTTGCATCAAGATTCTAGGCTTTCTGTCATTTATGTTTGTAACACCAGGTGTTGTTAATTTTAGCCACACTGTGGAAAAAAAAGACCAATCTCACTGAAAAACTAAAAGTAGATCAGTTTTAGGTTAACATAAACTCTTGCCAGTATATTGATTTTGATGCATTAAAATTTGGCTTAAAAGAAAAGACACTTTTCTTTCTTTCTTTTTTTCTTTTATATTTTATTTTTGGCTTGCTGTAATTAATAGGCTATTTTTGTGTTGACATTGAATTGACAACAAGCTTGCAATATCAACATTAGCATTTTATGACCCTTGTATGTAGTTTTTACACTGGATAAAATGACAAATGTAAGCCCTAAAATACCTGAAAGTCAATATTCTTTCTCATAATCACTTCCTGTATTGTTAGTTCACAATTTTGTTGCAGACAAAGCAGCAATTTTTATAACACAGTAAGCTAATATCACTTCTGGTTGCAAAACACCAATCAAGCCTTTTTTGTACTATTTAACTCTGGGATCTTAACCATTTGCATTTTATTAGTAACATTCATCATCAGCAATTGATCTGTGTCAAAATCTACTTCATAATGCCCTACACTTCACTCTATCTAGGGCACCATCAGCTTTGAGTAACTTTGTGTTGTCTATGACACACTGAGCCCAAATTTTGTCACCTTCTGTCCTTTCAAACTAGGTTAAAATTTTTTTTCTTGGTATTTCTTGGGCTATGGAGGGGATGAGGGTTTGGCAATGTTACCCTGGAGAAGTATGGGGGGTAATGACAATTTTATCCTTGAGAGTGAGTGTTTGACAATGTTAGCAAAGGGAGGGATGGGGGTTTTGACAATGTTACTGTAGGGAGGGATGGGGGTTTTGACAATGTTACTAAAGGGAGGAATGGGGATTTTGACAATGTTACCCTAGGGAGGGATGGGGGTTTGATAGTGTTACCCTAGGGAGGGATTGGGGTTTTGACAATGTTTCCCTAGGGAGGGATTGAACAGGGATGAGGGTTTTGACATTTTACCCTAGGGAGGGTTGGGTTTTGACAATGTAACCCTAGGGAGGGGATAAGGGTTTTGAGAATGTTATCCCAGGGGGGTGAGGGTTTTGACAATATGACTGTTTTATAGGAAGAAAAGAGAATGAGGTGTGAAATTAGACTTGAATTGTGTTAAAATTGACAGCCCTCATGCTTCTTAAAAATCAAATTCATTTGATAGTTTTGAAATTTGAAAAACAGGCTTTCATTCAGTACTTTGTTGTTTTAAGATATTAAGTATACTTTTAATTTATTGGTGTAAACTTTTCTTTAGATTCAATTCTTTCACACCTACAAGATTAGTCTAGTCCAAAAGATTTTTGACATAATTTTCTTTTCTTGGATTATTAACTTTTTTAGGCATTTATAATATGTTGTGGATAGTGTAGAGTCTGAATTTTCAATTTCCCCTTTCACCAAACGAGTTTAATTTACAGTAATTTCATTGATCAGTTGATGTTATTTGCTGTCTGATTTAGACAACACTTTTAATTCAACTAGCCGAGGTGGAGACTTCAGTGATTTGACTAGACATCTGAAATGATATGCTTTGTTATACATGTACAATTGAATAATGAATATAGAAACAGTGACAGCGAACTACTAACTTTTCCTTTTTATATGAATGAAAAAGCATATGTGCCGTGAGTGGGAATCAAACCCGCGTCCCCCTAATTATTAGTCGGGTGTGCTAACCACTGCACCACTGTAAAGGTGTTTTATCACGTTCAAAAGACAGTTAAAATGTCTTGGACAAATTCAACTCTTTGGGCGAAGTTAACTCTGTCATTTCTTATGTCACAGCATTGCTGAATTTTGGACATGGAGAGCTTTGAAATAAACTCCTCGATATTACATTCAACAATCGCATAATGTATGAACAGGGCCTAATATGTCAAAGGTGGAATTGAGCAGTTCATAACCACTCTTATATTTGCCATTGCAGTTGGACTGTTCTTATTTTATTTTTTCTGTTAAAAAGGTAGTGTTCTGCCCTAAGTTTTGTTCTTAAACAGCCTTATTAAATGACACTAATTATACTGGATATCAAGAGTTGATAATTGTGGTCTGGTTGTTTGGCAGATCCTTGGCCAGCAAGTTCAACTCCCACGAGGCCATTCACAGTCTCAGTCAGGCAACAACTCTGGAGCTTCAACCACCAATCAGACAGGAACAGTTCAAGCAGTGACTCTGGCACAAGATGGGCAGTTGCAACAAAACCATGAACATACAGTTGAGTCCTCACAAGGTAGTAATCAACAGGCCATTGTAGTGCCCATTGCACAGGCAAACCAGGATGGAACTGTGTCATATGCTAATGTTGGGGTTCCCCCGCAGATGATGCTGACAACAACATCTGGCCAAATTCCAATAGTGTATAATGTATACACACCACAATCTGGGGTTGTTGCAGTTCCCAACTTGTCTGAGAACTCCGAACAAAGTGGGCAACAGTCGCAGTTAAACGGTGAGACTGATGCAGGTCAGCAGTCATTACCATCAAACGCAATTTCAGTCCAACAAGACATGCAGCACATTTATGTTACTGGTAATCAAACTGTTGTTACAGAAACAAGTGGAACACAAACTCAAGAAGAGATCCAAAGTATGGTTAACGAGCATAGCTCGTTAGTACCTGAATCTGATTCTGCTATTGATAAGAGTGGACTGGCAACTGTGGCAAACCAAGAGGTGTAAATGGAACCAGATTTATAAAAAAGACAAACTTTTAACATGGTCATCACTTTCCCAACCATAGACCAGTTTTCCCTGAACAAAATTCTTTTTGCTCCAAACTAGATTTAATAGGTCTTTTCTTTTTAAATGAAAAACTAGATGCCTAAAAGGCATTTACTCGGGCTACTTGTGTAATTTAAATGTAGTAACTAGTGTCGTGGCAATGCATGAACTTTACAAATATAAAATCAAGAGGCTCTTATAATATCCCAAAGTTAAGTTTACTCTTTAGTGGCTTATTAGCGACAAAAATTTTAATTTATTTGCCAAAGAATATTTTTAGGTGCAAAGATAGATTGAGAAATTGTGTCCATCTGTTCTTGACAGTTCATGACTTCCGGTTCTCAAAATACATGTGTAGAAAAAATCATATGCTGCAGAAACATTTACATTGACTAGCTTACACTCATCGGAATCATCTAATTCTAAGATAGTACAAAGTTATTTATGTTTTGAACACCATAAAGCTGAATTTAAGATAGCAGAAACTTGAGACAAATTAAAATGTTGACCTTTTAGCGTAACATGCTTCGATGAGAATGCCGACATTTTCAACACCTCAGCATTGATTCATTATTTTGTTTTCTCCAATCTGCTCAATGCTTTTTTGGAGCTATATTGACTCAAAGACTTTCATATTCTAAGTTTCTTACCAAAAAGTGGCTCAAAACACATTAGATATAAACTGATATCATACCTTGAAATTTATTTACAAAGAACATGCTGTTTCACTTGAGTGGCTGTGGAAGTGTCTCATCAAAAGATTTAAAAAATTTCGATTCGGACGATAGATAATAATTTTCGTTTCTTCAAATATCGATTCTACGATCGCCGTCTGGCATTATTGACGGCTAGTCACCAAAGTGAGTCTCATGGCTCTTTGCACCGTGGACCGTCAAGTAGTGCAGGCTTACACACTTTCGACAACGTCGATAGACTTATAGATAGATAGATTGATAGATAGAAAATGCAGACCTAGACTTGGTCTACCACAGGTAGCCCGAGTAATAAAGCTAAATGCATTCAGGGGTACTCTTTTAGCATTAGGGTATAATTATGCTGCCCCAAGCTCAAACCCCTTACCCTATTCAAGACCAAATTAGACACCCTATCGCAGACCTCAGCTTGCAAATAGGATACCCTTTCACAGACTGCCACAGCTTAAAAATTATACCCTATTTGGGCAGGGAATGCATCCCAAGTTTTTTTAGTTTGGTTGTAAAAAGTCGAAATAGATGAATCAAAGTGACTTCTCATGGCACAACCCAATGGATCACAATTAAATTGGATTAATTTTTTAATGGGAGAAACAAATTTCAACTTTTGGTAATCAGTAACATGTTCTAGGGTGCCTAGTTAATTGCAAGGTGAAGTGATCTGAACAGGTTGTTAAATCTTGCCAAGTAATTGGAGAGGGGAGGGAGGGGGTTTGATATTTTCTCTTGTATAAAAACAGTTGTGAAAATCATGCATCAGCAATGACGGTTTGTTATAAGGCCATTGGATTTGCATTGATATATTATGTATTAATGTTTTGAGACAAAAATAGAGAGCACAATGATGTAGTAGAACATGAGAAAAGTATCGAGAAAAAGCAGGCGAAGCTCTGTTAATTCCTCTCTATTTTTCAAGTGTCTACTTCTTCTAACAGTTTCTATTTTTGTCTAAGCACAAGCGAAGCTGTTTTATTCCTTTTGGAAAATAACCTCTCCAGGCCGAACACCAAAAAAAAAAAAATATTTAACTGTTTTTCTTGCGCTATGTGATGCCATGATCAGTCAATATACTGTGATTTCTATTCATTTATATAAAACCGAACTATAACCGATCAGGGCGTGTGTTATTTTGGGCTTATTTTCTAATGTAAAATAAATGTAGTAGGATTTACAGTCAAATTTAGCAAATTACAGTGTACCTGTAATGTAAAACTTATTTTTCTCACCTTAAACTGCTGTCATGTATAATTTATAGAGAAAACAAATAATTTCAATTTTTATGTGGAGCATTGACATTAAGAAAAGTACTTGTAATAAAAATAAATATAAAATATTTAGTGTTTGAGGTTTACTGGTCAGATTTTTTAAACAAATGTGTTATTATCTAGGTCAAAATGTTTATAGTTAGTTAATGATTTTTGAAATACAAGATGATAGCTCCTCGCACAGTAGCTTGAAATGACAAAAATAAGGTCGTGTAGAGACTACAAAACTTCAAGTAATTATTGTGAAAGATTAGAACTGAACTTCTTCAGCCAGCATGTGATACCTTTATTAAATTAATGACTTTGAAGTGTATAAATTAAAAACTGAAAATTATTTTTCGTCTTGTCAGTGTATCCACATAGTTTGTAAAACTTACTTTTTTTTCGTCATAAAAATGAAGGCGCATTTCAACTTTTTACATTTTTACCACAAAGAAAGAAATTCTCTGAACCTTGACACAGTTGTTTTGTTCTACCACATAATTGCAAAAAAAAAAAAATAGGTATGCGATGCTTACATGTGGTAAGCCTTGGAGCTTGGGCTTTCGGACGAAGAGACAAATATTCGACGGGGTCGAAGAACAAAGCATGCTTTGCATGGCTCCCCAAATCTTATGGCAAAAGTTTGATAACACAGCTCCATGAATTTCACTGCAAAAGTTTGTTGACAACATCTAAAATTTGTGTGAACATTGCGGCAAAGTTTGAGAAACTGAGGGAAAAAATATGATGTGCAACGGTGCAAAAGTGGAAGTATCTGGGATCCGTGATTACTGATAAGTGGTGGATAGCAAATCTAATAAAAATTGTAAGAAATGCAAACTGCAAATCGTACCCCAAAAATACCATTTAACTGAGCTTTGTTTATATTTGTCAGACTTTAGGAACACTTTCTTGAAATATACGCACTTTGTAATTTGATAATTCATGTAAAAAGGCCAAAATTATTGACTTTACTTGTGTTTAAAAACTGCTGGTTCAAAAAATCTTTAATTACATCACTTTTCGGTTAAATAAAAGGGATTTGGTTTACAGCATTTGTTTCACTGAGACTATGTTTACAATTGAAAAACCGGCTTCGACCTTTGGCGTTCATTCCCTGTTAGCAGAGGCCCCTCTGATGGCAGACAGGAAAGCGAGAGAATATAATATAAAAAAGGTTATAAAAAGATCGCATTGCATCAGAGGGTAAGTCCTTGGCTGATAGATTGTCCTCGAAATGTCTCCGTTACCTCCGAAGCTTCGCTTCTCGGCCAACTGTTCGTTTTTCAGACAATCTGTCAGCCACTGGAATGGGTTTATTTACTAAATACCCCCAAATAGGGTCGGGATGAGTCACTGGTGTTATGGTGTATTGAGTAATATCCCCCTTGGGTTTGAACAAATTACTGGTGTCATGAGTAATACCCCCCTTGGGTTTTAAAAATCCCTGGTGTCATGGTGTATTGTGTAATACCCCCTAATATTGTCTGGCGTCATCAGGGTGTATTGAGTATACCCCTATAGGGTCAGGATGAGTCACTGGTGTTATGGTGTGTTGAGTGATACCCCCCTTAGGTTTTAACAAATCCCTGGTGTCATGGTGTATTGGGTAATACCCCCTAATATTGTCTGGTGTCATCATGGTGTATTGAGTAATACCCCCAAATAGGGTTGGGGTGAGTCACTGGTGTCATGGCGTGTCAAGTAATACCCCCAAACTGGGTTAGGGTGATTGTGTATTGAGTAAAACCCCCCTTGGGTTTGAACAAATCACTGGTGTCATGGTGTATTGTGTAACACCCCCTAATATTGTCTGGCGTCATCAGGGTGTATTGAGTATACCCCTATAGGGTCAGGATGAGTCACTGGTGTTATGGTGTATTGAGTAATACCCCCCCTTGGGTTTTAACAAATCCCTGGTGCCATGGTGTATTGAGTAATACCCCAAATTGGGTTGGGGTGATTGTGTATTGATTAAAACCCCCTTTGGTTTGAACAAATCCCTGGTGTCATGGTGTATTGTGTAATACCCCCTAATATTGTCTGGCGTCATCAGGGTGTATTGAGTATACCCCTATGGGGCAGGATGAGTCACTGGCATCATCATGGTGTGCTGAGTAATACCCCCTATAGTATTGGGACTGATCTCTGGTGTCATTGTGGTGTACCAGAGTAAGTGTACATAAACGTGCTTGATTTAAGTCAAAATTGTGCAAGAAGATAACTTTATTTCATTTATAAAACACTGTTCATTGCTGGCTGTGTGTATTGCAAAATTGAAAGAGGTAATGTGTCGAAGTAAACCCCATCCAATCATTCTTTCACACTGCTAGTGAAAACAATAATGAAATCTGTCCACAAACAGAATGCTCATGCTTTTGAAGAAGAGATATCATCTGCCTCGGACTGGATTGAAAACTTTGCAAATTTCTTGGAACAGTTTTTGTTTAGTTGCAATGACTATAAAGTACCTGGCATTTCAAAGCATCAAAAAAAAAAAGTTTGAAAAAGGATTTTAGGGCAAAAAAGTTTTTCATTTAACCAACAGTGCGTGCGGTTTGTTCCTACAGAGAGAGGACTTTTCATATAATATTTCTTCCAGGCTTCTTTGACAACTTTTTTGCAAGGTAAAAATAATCTGACATTCGAAGAACAGCTTTAGGTAGTTAAGCCCTTTCATATAAGATTCCTTCTTACACGATCTGTTATAGATAAAACGTTCTTTACTTGATCAACAGAGTTCTCCCAGAGGAGCTCTCATGTCCATTTGCTTGTCCTAGACCCAGTTGCTCAAAGGCCGATTAACACTAACAAAGGGTAAAATTTTTATCCTGCATTCTTGCTTAATTTCCAACCTTAAAGAGACTGATTTCAGCTGTAATATTGGAATTGATAAGTTTATTCCATCGAAAATCTCAACAGTATTTTATAATAACTGCAAGTCTTTCCTTAGAAAAGAAATGACTTCTTGAATTTTGGCTTAACCGTTGGTTAGAGTTAACCAGCTTTTGAACAACTCATCAAATTGCAGAAAATCTATACATGTCTTTCACTGCTTCTTCTAATATTACAGTAATAATTTTCTCTCTCAATCAACTGCTGTAAATATAGTTTTCACTCAAACTTCCTTCTCTGTCATGCAGTCTATTACAACTGATAAAGCTAAGGTTGTGTTTCATTCCATCAACAAATGCAGTTCCTCCAGGGGTACTCTTACTCTGATTTCTTTCTCCTCCATAAGGTCTGTGATACTCTGCAGATCACTAGGAAAGTATCTAACTGCATCCAGGTACAAAACCTATACAAACATGCCAAAGCGAGAAATACCTTCGATCAATAATGTAAGCAAACCCTAAGAATGCAAAATTTGACAGGCAAAGGATACTAATTTGTAGCACGGTAAAAACAAAGAGAAAAAATAGAATTTATCTGGTTTGTGCCTCTAAGAGCTAAAAACTAAGTATAAGATCTACTGAGAACTAAATTAAAAGAAAAAATATCTACTTTGGCAAAATAAAAAAACCCCAATTATTGAATAAAAAAACTTGTCTAAAAATGAAAACAATGGAGCCATTGAGAAGAGAGGTTAAAAAATGGAGATGGAAGATGATTGGTCACATGTTGAGGCAAGATCGGGAGAGTGATGGCTACATAGATATGACTTGGGCACCAGAAGGATGAAGGAAGTGAGGAAGGCCAAGGACATCGTGGAAAAGGACAGTGGAGCAAGAGAGAGATGGGATTGGGTGGAGATCATGGGATGAGATGCGGGTCAAAGCAGCTGACAGGAAAGAGTGGAAGAACCTTGTGATGGCCTCACATGCCCCTCAGACATAAAGAAAATAATTTATGATGAAAACAGAGATATCTGACAATTATTTTTTTTGGCACGGATGACTTTTAAAACTTGTTGAGAAGTGTGGAAAGCATTGAGTTACTTTGTTATTAATTGTTAGTTGATGGCACAATACCTAGTCAAGTGATTAATATAATAATTAGCATTATAATCCAAAGGCTATGAGTTTGAGCCCTGGTCAGACAAACACTATATTGTTTCCTTCAGCAAGATATTTTACTTGGCTAGTTTCAGCTTACTCAGCTGTATAAATGAGTACCAGTTCTGCTGGGAGCTAACCTGCGATAGATTAGTGTCCTGTCCAGGGAGAGTCAAAGACTCTCATCTGCTTAACACTACGGAAACCGGAGATAAGCATGGGCCTAATGGGCAAGTAGACTTGAGAAAGGATTTAGCTTCTTACGTGGTATTTTGTATAATTATTAATGTCAGGTACTGTAACACTAGCTATATGCAACAATGTTTCGTTTTAGAGGAAAATTTATTCAAGTGTACAGGGTCTACAAGTCTAAAGGACAACCTACAGCTAGGGACCATTACCTTTGCCCAAGGACAATGCTGTAGAGCTTGGTAAAAGACAGCCTTTGCTTTCTCCTGTGAGCCATGCTGCATCTGTGAATTAAACTCTGAATGTTAAAGGGAACAGGCATGCACTTCAAAATTATTTTTTGATACAGTATGTTTGAAAACATCAATTTGGGATTCCAAAAAATTAATGTGTGTACTTTTTAAACAGTTTTTTTCTTAGCAATCTGCAAAAATGAGTAAAGAAATTAAGCACTAGTTAATTCCACAGGCTGACCACAAGTTTACTGGCTTCACTGCTCCCTCCAAAGGCCTCATGCACCAAACACCTATGCAGGATGAGAGTTTTAGAATCCCAGTATCAGAACAAACGGATTTGAAAAATCTTTTACTATCAATTTTGCAAAGGAACAATTTAATTGCAAATAGTTTTTATGCATTCATTGTTAATAGTTTTTTAAATAGTTATTCTTTATATTCTCATTGTTTGAAATAGTACAGTTTTTTAAAAAAGTGTATAGTGCGTAAAAGCTATGTGAGCTATATTTACTGTACTTCTAAAGTCAAAGTAATGCTGGCAGCATAACTTAGCAGTACACAAGCTTAGAGTTTATAAAACAAAATAAGTTACAAGCTCAACAAACCTCAAATTGAATATACATTCTCCAAAGAGCCACACAATGCTGAGTACTGGGATGGGTGGATGCCTTGTCAAAGAGAGATCTCTGTCTGTGGGTGACACCAGTGACTGGCAAGGTTGTGTGACATTGAAGAGATGAATCACTCTGGGCATGATCCTGCACACTGGCTGTATCCAAAGAATAGTCAGTGGCTGGTAGCATAGATTCTGATCTGTTCTGCTCATAAGTGGCAGACAAAACCAAAGGTATGGGAGAGGAAGCTGTTTGGATATTCCTGTCAAAGAATCTCCTGATATTTCCTGAAATATTGGATCTAGCCTCTATCTGGATGTAAAACGAAAGGAACTCAGGATTTTCAGGATAGCTGCAGAGTGCATCCAGCACAATCTTTCGAGCATCCTTCAGTGGCATGGTATGTCTCACAGAATGGTATCTTAAGAGCCGGACATATGCTGTCCACATTGATTCAACATCAAGTGCCTTGGCACTGGATGGAGGTACTTTGTCACCTGATACTGCAGACAAGACGTGATCAAAGGTAAGACACATCTCTTTAAGACCTGAGGCAAGGTACTGAAACAATGAAAAACAAGCCACTAAATGAACCAAAACACTTCCTGTGCCAATTCCTTGACCTGATCCATGTACTGACAAAGTTGAGCTGGCTCCTTCTGTTTGGTCAATTAGGAAATCCTTAATGACATGTGAAATCAACTGTTCAAACTGTTTTTGTGCCTTAAGGATTCGAGTAGGCAGTATAGCTGTCACTTCATAATCATCACAAGGTTGAAATTGTTCACCCTCTGCAAAACTTGCAAGGATATGCAGTGCTCGGTTTGTAGCACTTGGAATTAATTGTGGGTGATCAACTGAAGAGCAAATCAGACCAACTTCTAGCTCAGCAAAAGTTCTGTAAATCAAAGTAACCAATTGAAATTCACTTAGATCTATGTCCTCATTGCATTTTTACTTAGACTGAGCAATCACAAAATGAAAACCATAAACGCAAACAAAGTTCTATAAAAAACTTAATTTAGTAATGGATAAATGCTTACACTGAGAAATTTTTAGGTCTTGAGAACAAACTAGGTACCTGTTTTTCAAAACTAGACTCACTATGAGCCTGACATTGCAAATTTTAGATCACAGACCACTTGAAAATTTACTGGCTTGGCTTGACAATGCACTGGCCCACCAAGAAAAAATTGAAATTGCACCTCACTGGATTTTTTTCAATTTAAAGAATGATATTTACAGGTACAATCAATAAGTAAACCTTTTCTTACTATATACAAAGGTACCTGAATAGTGACGTTATGGAACTCCTTGTAGATTCATCATGAGACAAAATGTCCCAGCTCATGGCAAGAGTTGAATTGAGAACTCTACGAGCTTCAGTAACATTTCCAGCCAACCACTCCATCTCTGCATATGCTTGCCACACCACAATATCATTCCTGTTTTGCAACAAAAAGATAACAGTGTAACCCATTCAGCTCCAACTAGAACTCATACTTTTCCTCTTACCTATTAAGGAGAACTTTGCTTTCAGACTTTGGTAATCTGTTATGCTTCATAATTTATTTACACTTTCTCATTAAAAAAATAATGTCCTATTTGTATGATTGACATATAAATTATGTAGGGAGAAGTTAGATTGTTGAACTGGCTGAGACTGAAAGGAATAATAAAAATTAATAATAAATGAATCAAAATAAATGTTCTTGAGTTTTCTTGCATTAGAAACGTGAAAAACATTTTAAGCCTCTCCTGTTAATGCTACCCTATACCTTTTTGGATCATAATTGTACTACCAAATAATTTAACAAGCTGATGGAAATATATTCTTTCAAAAAGTTTTCACATTTCACTTTTAAAACTTTTAAAAACACTCCACATATTGGGCATTTGTTTCTGATCTCCTTTTCTGTTGTATTCTCACACACATTATTATTGACAATATACTGATGTCGAAAATCTTAGCATGCAGTTTCCAATACTTCAAATGGTATCAGATTTTTGTGTTTTTGGAGAAGTTCCTAAACTTATATATTATATATTGAATATTCAATTTCTAGCATTCTGATTGGTTCAATCAATCTCAGTTATCAACTCATAATTAACAATTATTCCATGAACGCATGTTGGATATGAGGTGGTAGATAGCCAACGAGACACGAAGAGCCGAGTTGGCTATTTCACCTCATATCCAACAAGTGTGAGTGGAATAATTGTTTCATTAAAAACAAACAACTGGATATATGAATCAAACATTCTGCAACTTAATATTTGCCTTTGGTGTTCAAAATGTGTTGAGTAAATGCTTTAAAAATTCAGCTTACAGCAGTACTCAGCACAAAACAGTTTCATGACATATTGTGTCACTGGAACGTTTAGTGTTGCTGGGAATGGAGTCTTCAAGGAGTTTCCACATTTCACTGCTTGAAACCTCAACAAATCTTGAGTTTTCTGCCATTGTTTTGATTTTTTTCAGGCAAGAAAAATTGTAAACATGGGTCTGGTTTTGTGGCTGTTTTCCATATATGTTCAAAAGCATGTATATGAGATACTATACAGTGAGTAGGGAACCAATCAAATCACTTAAAATTCAATATCAAGTTGTTTATTTATAATAATAATTTATTTATTATGTATACCCTCTGCAAATTGACTGACTGTGTATATATTTAATCATTATGGAAATTGACTGTGCAAAGCTGAAATATGGTTCTGATTAAACTTCAGCTGTCATTTGAAGTATCTATAGGTTTGGAAAGCTTAATAAATTTAATAATTATAACTTACAATTATTCCAATTATTGCACTTGTTGGATACAAGATGTTTTTAGCCAACTTGTCACTGTATGCTTCTTGGCTGTTTACCGTCTCATATCCACTATGCATTTTTGGAAATATAATAATTGTTAATTATTTGAACTCAAAATCAACCCAAAAGTTGCTTTTGACATTCTTTGCTAGACCCTTCAATTTACCTATAGCTGTAAAGTCAAGTATTAAATAGTTGACATATACCTGTTTGATGGAACCTTTAAAAAGGATTTGGCAAGCTTCTTGATATCTCTGAGCATTTTCCTCTTTACCTTTGGCTCTGCCTCTTGCTGTGAAAGTTCCATCTCAAACGAAATCCACATTGTCATCAGAAAACTCTTTCCATTTCCTTCAAAAATGCTAAGTGACTGTGCAAACACGTTCCTAATGAAATCAATAAGGTGTCTGGATAGCTGTGTGTTTTTGCTGGCCTTTGCAGAACTCTTTTCCCCAAACTGATTACCAATCCATTTACAGGCTCTCCACAAACCCAGCCACTGCCCTTTGCTAAAACTGGAAACTTGCTTTTCATGCTCAAAACATGTACATAGATACAAGTTCAACTCTGAGCTCATAGTACTGCTAGTTAATGGTAGAGAAACTCCAAGAAATAAGAGGAACTGAAGAACAAGTCTAAACTTGTTTTCAAGACTGCTAACATTAAACAAACTAGAACTGAGGTCATCAAACAGTATCAGCCTGTCTGGGTCTTCACAGTCTTCTTCTGTTTCGCCTGCCGCTTTATCTGGTTGCCATGGTTTCCAGTGCTGGTTCTCTCTATCCATTTCCACCTTAAGCCAGGCTTGTGATTGGGACAAATTCTCACTTAGCACAACCATTTCGTCATTCTCTCCACCTTCGTCATCTACAGATCTACCAGTAGCTTTAAAGACCTCTGCAAGGTCCGCAGTAGGAGGTAATGAAAAGCTTTCATTTAGCACTGATGAACCCATCCAGTTCTTCCAACCAACTGCACCATCTTCGCCAAATCTGAAGTTGGACAAATTAAACTGTTGGTGGAACTAGATACTAGAGACCTTAAGCATAAGCCATCCATGTTTCCACGGAGGCCAACCAGAAGTCAAATATCAGTACTTAGTTGCAAGTACTTGCACATGTCATACGGTCAAGGTGATGGTCATGGAGGTGAAAAGCATATTGGTGGCCTTTGTGATGATCACCACAGCTGCATGCAGGGGTTTCAAAAAGATTCTGAGTAGGAGTTGGAAAATGAAAAGTAGGAGGAGCTTTACGAGGGCTGAAGGCCCAACCCTGCTAGTGGTGTCTGGGGACATGCTCCCCAAGAAAATTTTGCAATTTAGAAGCTCTAAACACCAATTTAATGCATTTTAGGGTCAAATTTTGGATAAAATATTGTGATTTAAGGGCCAAATATGGGAGAAAATGTGTTTCTTTCAGGCTTTGAAACTTGGTCAAGCCCTCCCTAATTCTTTGCCAAACAAAATGCACATTTCAAAAAGCAGTTGTGACACAAAATCACGAAACCAACAAGCTTCACTTGATTGGTGACATTACCAGAATACTCAGAATATCTGCGTTCCTTTCCTGCAATAATTATAAATTCTGTTTGGTTTTTGTTTGTACTTTGAAGTGCTATTTGTGAAGAGCAAAGAATCAAATGATAAGTAAGCTGTTGGACAAAAGTATTTTTATTTATTTTTTTTAATCATCTGCGGAAAAGTAGATGCCACACTTCTGCCAAATTTGGACAAGTAGCTGATGCTAGCATCGTGCGGTGCCTTGTTTTGAAACCTCTGACATGGTAATAATGTGCAAGTACATGTCAACTACTGATATTTGATATCTGGTTTGCCTCCATGGAAAAACAGAGGGCTCCTGCTTAACGTCTCTATTACCTACCTAACAAGTCTCTGACAAAGGCTGAAAGATTAGACAAGGTTGGATACAATTCTACATTTAATTATTTCATAATTATAATTATAATTATTTATTAAAACCATAAATGAATACGAGTTTCTGCTGAGGACTAAACTGTCATGGATAAGTATTCCAAATCAGGGGGAGTCAAACATTGTCATCTGCTTTTCACTATAGAAAATGAAGATAAGCACTGGTCTGATAGACCATCTAGCTATTTTTTTGAAACTGAGTTAGCTATTAAAAAAATACTAAAACAGAAAAAGCTATAAATAAAATCTTTTCTTGAACCAAATGGCCAAAAAAGCTGGCACTTATATTTGGTTTCCATAGTTTTAAGAGGGTTAGTTTCTATGACTTCCCCTGGACAGGACAATAATCCATCGCAGGTCAGCCCCCAGCAGAAGCTGGTACTCATCTAGACACACAGCTAAAGGCCCATTTACACTTAAAATTGAATGGAATGGATTGTTTGGAAGCAGGTACTGTTCTCTTAAAAATATGACCGCTTACACAAGCAAGAGTTAGGAATGGATGGGTTAAAAGTTGGGTCGGTACTCAACATAATCTGGAGCGGGTAAGGAACTGTTTACATGCTTTCTTTTTGAGAGTCCAGCTCAGAAAACTCAAGGAGGTTCAGTAACCAAAGGAGTTTTGAGTGTTTATATGGCACAACAAGAGAAAAAAGAATGGGTACATAACTAATTTTACCCAATCCGGTCCCAAAAGGGACCGCATAATTATGGTTGCAGTCCTTTCTGGGAATGGATCAAATAAAAATGGAACTGATAAAACTTTGATTAGATGCACACATTTATCCAATCCATTCCACTTTATATGCGATCTGTTCCACTATTTTCCAGTAGTGTAACTGGGTTTTAAGTCAACTGGAGTTAAGTCACAGGTAAAGTGTTTGGGTAAAGGACACAACTCATGATCAGTAGTCTGACTCAGTAGCTTGAATTCACAACCCAAGGATTACAAATTGAACATGCTAACTGCTTGGCTACTGTGCCAAGTGTTAACCAATTTTCTTTAGCTTACACCCTGCTACTTTCGGAAAACATCTTACCTACTAAAAAGAAAAACAAATAAAAGTTTTAAAAAATAAACTCAAAATCAATAACTAATCTTGTAACTATAAAGAACAAACCTTGGTGCACCACTGTCCCAGAATGTTTCTAAGAATTCTACCTTCTCCTGTAGCTGAGTATTTGATTCCAGATTTTGTGGGCAGAAGCATGTCATCTCTATCAAGGCTTGAAAACAGGAAAGTGCCTTTTCTGTGTGCCCTGTGGGTGTGAATGAAAATTTCATTATTTCTATTAAGTATTTGTAGCTGAACAGTATTACTCAATCATTTGTCCACTAAAAAAACAGAAACCAATCCATCAAAATAAAAATAAACAAAAATACCAACAAGCCCATCAATTAATGACCAAACCGAACAAATGATCAGACAATCAGTCAAGTAATCAAATAAAAAATAAACCATCCTACATATTTTTTTCATCTATCATCCAATGTTTTAGTTAAGTGGGAATTGGGTTGAAAAGTTAAGGTAATTATTGAGTACGTGGGTATTAGAAAATGCCAAATAAAACTTAGAACTTGAATGTCAATAACTTGTAATAATTATAACTAATTACTAATGAAATCTAACTAATTAAAATGGGAGCATTTCTACAGCCCCCTTGATGCAAATTAGGTTTAAAGATTTCACTATCATCAATCTCTGATTTAATATACATAACCTCTAAATAGCCTTCTAGGATAAGGATGTTAAACTGTCTATAGGCCCTGTCTCTCGATCTCCTATAAGAACCAACACTTGTTGAAGAAGAGTAGGGTTATTCTGGTGTCATGGACTGTCAACTACTAAATACTGACAGCAACTCTGAATAAAATAATATACAGTAAATGTGAGCCATAAAAATACAGCAGGACTATCTAAGACCCTCAAAACCAAAGTCCACTGTATTCAGGTGCTGAAAAGCTCTGATTGGGTACATCTGTATATCTTTGCATTTGTATACTTTTGTAATCAGATCTCAGTGAACGAGTTGCATTATGTTTGTTATTAAGCATATACAGTAATAGGCCTTATGCATGTTTACATCAAACACCCCCAAACCTCGTTTTCGATTCACAAAAGTGTGAATATTTTCGTAAATCAAATCCAAAAGTGTCCACAAATTATAAGAATTCCTACATGAACATGGTTTGCATGTGCAAGGTGCTCACACCTATTTCTTGAATACGAGGCTTAGGGGTGAAACTGACTAGTTTGACATTAACATGCACAAGGCCTATTTGATATCAACAACAATGACAACAACATTAACTCTTTCAGCCCCAGTCAGGTTATCAACATTTAACTTCTCCTTAAATATATAGCCCGACATACAAAATGACTCATTTTGTAATGAGAAAATGGTAAATGATCAAACTTAGAGCTGAGCTACCAAAGATGGAAAGCAAAATTCTCATTAAATCATAACATGAAAGTATGGGTTCTAGTTGGGAGTAACTAGCACTACGACATTTGGGGCTGAAAGGGTTGACTGAAGACACTAAACTGTTTACCTGATTGACGCATGAAATGACATTGTCGAACAAATATATCTAGCATTTCAAACTCTATGCCCTCTTCTGGCTTGTGCGAAGTAAATTCCCCTTCTTTAATGGATGATAAGGTTTCTAAACATTTTTGATAAATATTCACAACTTTACCAAAAGAGAACAATGAGAAGTTTGACTGGGCAAAACACACATACTGCCTCCATAGATTGGTATTGTTTGGGTGTGTGAACACGATTTTTTTCCAACTTTGCATTAATTGCTCAGGACTCCAAACCTCGCGGCAGAGTTGTAAATGACCCATAATAAGTTCGACAGAGTTTGGATTATGTTCTAGAGCCTTCTCGTAGATGGATATTTTTTTCTCGGCAACAACTGCAGATGCTTTCTTTCTTTTCTCATTTCCGGACTCACTTAAGTATGCTTTAACAGCTGCTCCTTCCAGGACTGCCTCTTCCTGGAATTTCACGAAGGAGATCCAGGTATCAACATCATGGGGATTTTCTCTCAATATCTTGTTAAACTCTGTGGTTCTATATGAAGTAGTGTTTTCTAAGCTTGAATCAGTGCCTACTCTTTTTACAATGTCAGAACACTGATCATTTTCTGTATCTGGTACTTTCTGTGGCAATTCAAGAGGCAAATATGAATAATTACCCAAATCCAGTGTGCTACAACATTTTTCTGTTCTAATACTGAGAGTTTCAGGCTCAAAATTCCATCCGCCTTTGCTCCAATATCGAAGCACCTCTTTGATCTTCCGTTTGCTTTTGTCTTTCTTTTGGGAAATTTGAAGAACTTGGTGTCTTTTAAGTCCCAGACAAACAACATCTGGTTTAAGTTTATATGAAGCCACATCTAGCTTGTACAGAGAGTCATACATGCGATTGTCCAAATCTGGTTTTGTAGAAACTCTGAATGCTTCATTTTCTGGAAGGTTTGCTTCGTCAATCCATACAGTATTTGGTTTGTTTAATAATTCCTTTGGAATTTTCGAAGTATGGTACACTTTTATTGGTTCATATTTATCTTTCTGCTTATGTTTATGTTTGTGTTTATGTTTGTGGTGTTTTTGCTTCTTTCTTGTTTGTTTTTTCTTGTGGTGTCTTGTGACATCAACTTCACTCTCATAGCTTGAGGCAGATTCTGATTGATATGCTTGATCTCCATCTCCAATTTGAGTGTTTCCAAAGTTTTTGTTTAGTGGAGGGTCATTCCTGACTGCTTCTCTATGAGCTACAGAATCATTCTCAAAATCATAGGCATAACTAGTGTTTGTAAGCCAGTCAAAATCACCTAAAATACATCATAAACATGTGAGATCTTGCAGTGGCGGATCCAGGACTTCCAAAGGGATGGGGGAGACAGATATATATATTTATTATAAAAAAACAACTGGATATTGAATTTTAAGCAATTTGATTGGTTCCCTACTCACTGTATAA
>JAOBRD020695088.1:446-14625 GCA_027575215.2 Hydrozoanthus sils
CTAAAATGTTTGCCGTGTTGTATTTCCGGTAGATGTAACTAAAATGTTTGCCGTGTTGTATTTCCGGTAGATGTAACTAAAATGTTTGCCGTGTTGTATTTCCGGTAGATGTAACCGTTTCGAAGTCGTACAGAAGCTTGTAGAGGACTCTCAAAAAGTGGTTAACGAGGTGAGCTTTGTTATTCTTGTTACAGGGTTACATGGAGCAATTTTTTTACCATTAGAAGCGCGATTCTTGATTAGCTCTATAAGACTTTTAAATAATTCAATTCTATGATGAAAATCTTACTGGTTTGTCAGAGAACAAAACTCGTTTTTTTTTTTTGAAGGAATAATCAATTTTACCTATTTTTTTCATATTCCATGGGTAGTTGACGGCATCATTTATTTTGATTATAAGTTGTTTTATAACTCATGAGTCTAGAATAAGGCTCATTGTTAAAAATATTGACAAGCGTATATATTTTTATTAGGAAGAGAAATACGAGAAATATTAATCTTAAAAAAATTCTGAACACTGATTTACACTAGATAACACCATAAATGTCGATCACTCGCCATCAACCCTGTGTGCATCTTGTGTTAACAGGTATCGTCAGCTCATAGCAAGATGATGGAGCTAAATTATTTTCTACACTATTATTCACGTTTCAAGAATCATGAGAATAGTTACAAGGTATGTTGTAAAGATGCAGAATGTAACTGTTTGTTTATTACACATGTCATAATGATGCTAAGTGTTGTTTGTTTGTTAACTGCATATGGCCACCTCTATTTTTTTCTTTATCAGTGTTTTCTTACAGTGGCGTACTAGGTTTTCGACGCCTTGATAGTAGTCATTGCTCCTGATTTGGCTGAAATTTTTTTCAGTTTTCAATATGTATAACTTTTCTTTCTTTCTATCCCATGCCCATCCATTGTTACTCGGCTTAGGAGCTGCGAATCCGTGGTGTTCCTCATTTAGAAATGTTTGTCCACTGACGTAACAAAATGTTTCATATCATAAGCACCGTAAGAGTGAGAAACTTTGCCCTTGCCTCAACTTGTTTTCGTAAATTAACTCATGAATTCAATTTGCTTTGTTGTGCATGCAATGTCAACTTCCCTGTGGTAGTATTGAAACTGAGCTGTTAGTTTTTTTTTCAGCTTGAAGAACCTCTGTTGGGCACGGCAAAAGACAAAATGGTTGCACTTGCGCTTGCTGCACAAGGAACAGGTCCGTATATTGCTGCCATTCGTAAACAGTTCCTGTTACTTAACCTCTTTAGCGTTAGTCAACAACAAGTTGTGTTCATAAGTGTTTCGTACTTTTTCTCCAAGCTGTAAAACCACGAAGTCGATTATTTCTCGCCTTTTCTCCAAGCTGTAAAACCACGAAGTCGATTATTTCGCGCCTTTTCTCCAAGCTGTAAGACCACGAAGTCGATTATTTCGCGCCTTGTCGACTGCTGACTTAGAAGGGACGGAAGCGATTCGTCAAATTCTTCTTGTTACAGAAAACGACTATACGTTCATTCTAAGTGAATATTTATTCATTTTCATTTGATAGTAAAGTTTAAGGCGAAAACTTTATCTGAAACGCAGGCTTTTTTGCTCATTGCTATCTACAGTTTTTTTTTACAGTTTGATAGGCAGCTAGCACGTTAGCCAATCAAATTGAAGCTTAGACTGCCAGTTGGTATATACCAATTTTGGTACTTTCTTACGGAAAATTCACGACTGTTAAACGTTTTGTTTCATTCAGCCGTCTCAACAGCGAGCATAGACACGTCATTTATCGAGGACGCCGTGAAGCAGTTGTTGTTGAGTAGACGAGTGCTGAAAGCCTCGTATGGTTACGGGTTCTTTCTGGTCGGCAGTAAAGACAAGAAGTCGCTTGGTTATGAACAGGAGAAGAAAACTATGTTTGAATTGATGCAGGTATTTACAGCCGTGTGTTTCGTTGTTTCTGTCATGCGCGCTATTTTTGATTTAGCGCTTCGTCTAAATAATAATGGTAATAATAGTAATAATAATAATAATAACAGCAACAACAATTTTGATAACAATAATATTAATAAGAATAATAATGATAGTAATAAGCATTTACCAGGGGATACGAGGAGGTGTTTGCTTGGTGGCAGAAATAAGCGTGGTGGATTTGACTCAGGGATCACTGAAGCCAAATCCAGTCAGTGGTCAGAGTGGGATTTGAACTCGGGACAACCGCATGCAAACCTGGCACCCTAACCACTGAACCACGCTGCCCCTTTTGACTATGACTAACAGAATTCACTCATTATTGTCTTGATAAACATTTCTACTAAATTACCGTGAAAACAGACTGAAGTTGAGGAGGCCACGGAGGCAGTCTCGCAGATGGTGGCTCGCCCTTACCTGAGAACCCCCCGGCAACGTATCATTCAGTCTACCCAGTTACTGCAGAGGAAAAGAAAAGAATTCCTTCTTGCCTTGACCAGAGGACTAATTCCTGACGACGAGCCGCATTATTTATTATCTGGTGACAGCATTCCTCTTTCAAGGTATTGAACTCAAAATCTACCTGATTGTTTGCAAAAGGTGAAACAATTCGTAAAAGACACGGTGCAGCACAGTACAATGCTATACAAACGCTCCCAATCAGGTCTTTTTGGCACCAGTTACAAAGGAATACAGTGGACTTTGGTGTCGAGGGACTTAGATAGTCCGGTATATAAAGCTCGCATATCCATTCAGAGTTGCGCTTAGTTAATAGTTGAACATGTTTTCGTATTTTAAAAGCTCTTTGTAACTTATGTTGAATAGTACACGACTCTGTTGTTGCTAGCATTAGAGTTTGACAAACTTGATTTTCCTCTTGTTTTCGTAGGTTTCGCTTGAACACAGGAATGCAGAACGACGAAGTAAGATATCTTTAAAAATTCATGTAGTGTATTCTTTAGGAATTCAGCCAAAGTATTCGCCGCATAGATATTTCAATGATTGAAAGTAGCAAACAAGGAAAAGCTTTTTAAAACCCGAAACAATGTTTTCAGCTCCAAAACTAATTTCATTTTTACCGGCCCTGAATATTTTAGCCTAAGCAAGTTTACTTAAATCAATAAAAGTTTTGATTCTTTCATTTCTTTTCTATTTCCGTTTTCATGGATACTACATTTACTTGCAGTCTGACGAAGACGAAGAAAACTACGATGAAGTTCGACGAATGATTGAGGCCTCAATAAGAGAGCAAATTACTAGGCGATTGATGGCTCCGGGAAGGTTAGGAGACGACAGACTGTCACACGTTCGGGCGAATAGGGAAGGGACGGGAATATGCACCCGAAAAGGTTGCGAGCGATCTCAGTCAATTGACCGACTGTCTGGTCTACCATTTGAGTATTGCAGCTTGGAGTGTTTACGACGCGACCGTGCGGGAATGCCCGCGGGAAATACGCCAGGGAAACATCGCAGTAAGTCGCAAATGGAGAAATAAAAAAACTTTTTTCTTTTATTTACTGCTTGTATGGTATAACCAATTTTCTGCGGAATATTTGTTTTATTATTGAACGGTTTCAATCTCAGTAAAGATAGCAATTACGAAAGTACTATTTCAGTTTTATTTGCTTTAGCTTGATCTAGATTAAATCAATAGCTTGCCTGACCGTTCTACAGCAGAATAAAATAGTATATAAAATTGGAATTGTATTTAGATACTTTTGTTTCTCGTCATTTGCCTGTGGCGCAGCGGCCAGACTCGACTCAGCTGTTCAAATGAGTGCCAGTTCTTCCGGGGGGCAACCTGCAATGAGTTAGTGTCCTGTCCAGGGGAAGTCAAAGATTCTAATCCGCTAAAAGGAGAACTGAACCCTGAAATAGACTTTTGTGAAACAAAATCTTTAAAAGTGTGAAAACGATATTTAAACAAATTTTCCCTCGTATTGCGCTGGTTTTCCGCGAAATTCGAGTTTAAACACGTTACCTGCCGCATTGTACCGGTGGCTCAGAAATAGGGGGTTAGCAGGGTAATATTAAGGCTATGACGTCATATGGGAAAGAATTGGCTCGAAATAAAATGATTCATCATTGAAGTGAGACATTGCACACAACTTAAATTTTAACTTTCACTCTTAACTGTTATAAGCGAGCTTATGACAACAAAGATAGTTCAAGCGCTCGCTCGCTTCCCCATAACCTAGGTCAACCGTTATAATCGTTTACCGCAGATAAGTTGAAAGAGCGCCACGCTCAACGACCCGAAACACGCAAACTAGATTTCAGTCGGAAAATCAGAGCGACAAGGAAAAAAAGATTAAATATGGTCAACATTCACACCTTTAAAGGGTTTTATTAAAAAAAGTAAATAGCCTCCACTTGATTTTGTTTCTATAACTTTAGGGAGAAGGAGAAGAAAAAAGATGGCTCCAAGAGAGGACGATATAGATCTACTCCGTGCAATACAGCTCTCTCTACAGAAAGATAAAAGCGACAGTTCGTCGCCTAAAAACTCGAGCCAGCGGACAAGTCCATCAAGCAGCTCGGACAGTTCCGATAACGAGCATGCGCAAACCCACTCATTAAGCACTGCGGCTGCGTACTCAAATGCCGAGGCAATAGAAAGCTCGTCGCTTCAAAGGGCCATCGAGCTGTCGATCCAGGCAAGCCGAGACACCACTGCAAGGGCGCAGAGTATGTATTGGGTGGATGACACAGCTTCAGATAGTAGTAATATAAGTTTATAGAACATCTTTTATTTAAAACTAGAATTTCTACGTTTTCGGGCCCCATTTTGTTCGTCAGCTGTAATTCCCGGAGAAATTAAGGGATCTTTTCCTAGTCCATTATCCTCAGAACTACACACTCGTTGTGTTCAATCGTTTCATTAGCTGCAGGAGTTTTTAAGGAAGTGGTTTATCAATTTAAATCCACGGTTGTTACCTAAGTATTCCGAACATTACTCAAGACGAGGAGGCTTGGGACACCGAAATAACTTGCCTCTGCATCATAAGGCTGTTTGTTGCTAGTTCGTGCTGGTAGGTAGAACAGTGGGATTTATGTAACTTTTGGTGCTCGTCGTCATTGTAAGTCATCCTTTTGTGCCGCAATTATCGTTCTTCTCTATATAACGCGTTGCAGTTAACCACCAGTGAAGATGATTGCTTTGATTAGTACCCATTCTCCAATTTTGGTCTTGTTACACTTCCTGTCGCACGCAAAAGCCGTAGGTAAACAATTGAACTGTGCGTTGCGCACGTGCAAGAAAAGCATTGATACCGTCTGTCAAGAGTCGGGATGACCGATTAGCTCTTGGGCATCCGCCACAACCTCGTTCCCAGGTTCTTTCATCCCCTTAATGAAAGAGCCTCGGTACGAGATTGCCTCCGCTTACATGACGTTGGGTTGTACGTGCGTTGAGATTTGTTGATCTAACTCAGGACTCCGAGTGTTTTTCCGTGGGTACTCCGGTTTTACTCCCTCTGAAAAATCGGCTTCCGGCTATTCCCAGCTGGCTGCAGTGCAGTGCACGGAGGTCATGTATGAGCCAAAAAGGTGCCCGTTATTGAATGTGTGTCTTTACCATTGTTTGTGTGAGGTAGTACGTCTTGATTGCTTTTGGACCAATGTCGTTGAGCTACTCTAGGTTACAGTATATATAGCGATGGAGATCTTAACGCAGTGGTACTAGTTTGACCCATCATTCAATGCAGCAGTGTAATCTTAGTATACCCCTGCACTAAATCATTCTTCAAACCACTGTGTTTTTCGAACTAACTGCGCTGGTTAGTGGCTTTTGCGAGTCCTATCCATTTACCTAAAATTTGACTGCGGGTGTTGTTTTCTAGGTTCTCCTCCTGAGCATGACGTCAGCAGCTATAACTTGGACTATGATCTACGGCGCGCCATTGAGCTTTCTCTTCAGGAGAGCCCTGGAGCCGAGGGAGGCACCTCCAACAGCACGATGAGCTCGCACAACAGCAGTTTAGAAAATGACGAATCCCAGTCAACTCGCCGACGGCCGAGAAAAGACGACGCAGAAAGTTCAGATAGCGACGAATTTTTAACTTTTCTTTGAATGTAAAACACATAAAGCGTTTTAGTTAGTCTTGAGTTCAAAACAAATTCAGATACTTTTTGTAACACTACTGGAAAACCATAAAGAAAGTGTGTTATTTCAGCTGGAAGAAAACAAGACAGAGCGTAAAATGAAACTACAACTGAAATAGAACCTTCAACAGTTTACATAGCGGTTTTTCCTTCTGGACACTGATCTCTTCACATAGAAAAAGGTTTTTTTTTGCCAGTACCATTTTAAGACCCTAGCCGGGAGTGCTCGAAACAATCTCTTCATGGTTAATCAACTTGGTCCTAAGTCATTTTCACTAATACTAATTACTGTTATATTACAAATGTCCTCGACATGTACGAAAGCCGGCCGTCATGGATTCAGTCCTGTTTTGGTGCAGAATCGAGTAGATAATTTTTTCTTGAGGTTTTTGGTGTTCTTACTTTTCATAACTCGGGCTTTTTAACTTGAAGTAATAACTTATGTCGATAATAAATAATTGTTTAAATTAAAAGATTTTGTGGACAAACTTATCCAGTAAGTATGAATTTAATGGAAGGCAATAACCGTTACACCCCGTACGAGCATACACCATGAAAACTTAGAAAAACAAGGCAAAGGCACTACAGACTACCATATACGCACATTTGTATGGAATAGGCCCGTCGGAACGAAATTGATATTGAGGGGGGGCTGCGAGCATAGCATCGAAGCGCAAACACTCTTAAACTCATAAACTCATAAACTGATCCTCGGGGATCAGTGGCTTGTTTATTTCTTCATGTGGACTCATTTATTTCAGTCTAAAGTTTTCAGAGGGAATTTAGGTAGGTATTAATTTTGTGCTGCATTTAGACCTGTTACAAGATTATGCTGCACGTCGTCACCAATCTAATCCAACAAGCTACCACTCCATTCCATTTGTCACCACTGATGTGGTGACAATAAAGGCTTTATTTTTTCTTGGGGGGGGGGGATTGTGGGGTTCTGATAGATTTAAATAGTGAATGATAAATCTCAATCAAGCGCCAAATTGTATAGGTGAGGTGACTCGTGGTGGACATCATGGGAAGACTCCCCTAAAAAATGAATATGGATGCTTGCCAGTCAGTTTTGAAAATGGCCCTAAAATTTACGACCAGGATACCTGTCAACCACTTAAGGCCGATTTTGATGTCTTTAACAAAAGAGAAACCCAAGTTTGTTGAACTTTAGAGAAACGTTGTTTCTGTGAACTTTAATAACGAATGCTATTTTTATGACACGCAGTTTCATTCTGAATAATCTTGATTAAAGTTCTAAATCTGGCTCTTTGGTATGAGAGTGATGCTCCTTGTATTTTTTAGCTGTCTAAACCAGCAATTTGGTACTTTTAAGGAGTTTTTAGAATGAAGTCAAGAATTTTTGGGAGTGCAAAAACAAAATGAGCATGATTTTTTCTGCAGTTTTCTGCTTGCTTTTTCAAAATCGATGCGACGAGATGTTTTGTTTTATAACATTTTGACTAAAGGAATCACGGGAGAACAGGCAATAGGACTCGAGGCCCCCTTTGAGACCTGCCACCTGAGACCTACGCTTTAACTGGCACCTTAGCAATTTGGCTAACCAGGAGGTGGGGTCAAAAGTTTTCACGACAAAATATTTTTAGGGTATTTGTTCACATTTGCTGAAGAGCGTCCCTATTCTCTTAACCCCATATATAGTACACCCCCCACCCTCCAGTAACTAATATCAAAAACTGACAAGTTAGTACCTTCATTGAGAAAATACAAAATTTATTACTGTTTGTGATACTGACCAGCAACAGGTAGCATTTTTACTGCAGTATCATTGTCCCTTCTCAGAATCAACCTAGAAACAATATTTTGAGACCCAAAAATAATCAGACCTGATATTGACGTTTTTGCATCATCATAGTAAAGATAGTGACATTTACCATCATCTTAACCAAAAGTACTGCTAATTAAGAAATGATTTCGCTGATTATTAACAATAATCTATTTTGACTTAGAAGAAAGGCAGCTATGAAAGTTTATAGGCACAATTATTATCACTTTCATTTAATTTGTACACCAGCAAGTTACGTATACCAAGGTATTAAATTATTGCGCCAAGAGAAAACATTGCCAAATTTATCAAATAATTACCCTCTTTTAACAGACTGAATTATTATAAACATTGGTTAGAAATAGTTACAAAGACTTTATAAGTCATAAGAACCTAAAATTTTGTTAACTTTGGAGTACTTTCTCTAAGATAAATGATTATTCCCTAATACTAGTAGCTAGCCTGTGTAGACGGTGGTCTTGTTAGGATGAAAAGTTTGAAGACTTGGGTGACATGTTGGATATGTACCAAAGGGGGAAGCTCTTTCTCTTTGCCCTCCCTCTAGCCTTAATGACTTTATACCCCAACCTCTTTCACACTAATCCACCATGGCAACCAAGTTTTCAAACTCTCTGTCCTTACAACAAGATTACCATCTATGCTGGCTATAATGCTACTAAACTTTCTCTACTTGCAGCATCACCACTTAAAGAATATTTTGCTTTTCTTTTTCAGTAGCTGGCAACATTTGATCAATTCTAATTTTCTCATAACTAAATGTCTTATTTTGTATGATTCTAGTAAGGAGAATTTAGTTGTTGAAAGTCAGACTGACATGGTGAGAAAAAGACATGGTTAATCTGGTAAATGTGTAAAGACATACATCATTACTGAAAATTTAACAGCTAAATCAAGGTGTAAATCTATTAGTAGCATTAACCTAATTATGCATCATATTATTGTACCTCTACATTAATCAGATTTTTAACAATGATATATATTTCTCCAAAAATACAAAAAAATTAATGAGTTTCTGTCACATGAATTGTTTTTGTTGTGTTGTGGCCGTATAGTCAACACTATGAACAACATTGCGGATATCTTCTTGTTTCACTATTTAAGTCCACAGTTCCATTTTGATTGCCGTCAGCTCCTTGGTTGTCCGCTGATCCAGTTTGATCAAGTTCTTTCTTCATTTTTGCCAGCTGAATTTGGTGGACCTTTGTGATTGTTTGCTGGAAGGCTTCTTCAACATTTGTTGCATCAAGTGCTGAAGCTTCAATAAATGATAATGAGTGATCATCAGCATACTTCTTAGCCTCATCTGTTGGCACTGCTCTCAAGTGTCGCAAATCGCATTTGTTACCCACCAACATAACAACAATGCTTTGATCAGCATGTTCACGAACCTCCATTAGCCATCTTTCAACATCTTGATAGGTTTTGGTTTTAGTGAGATCATAAACCAGAACTGCACCTACTGCCCCTCGATAATATGCACTTGTTATAGCTCGGTATCTCTCTTGTCCTGCTGTGTCCCAAACCTGTTGCAATAATCAAGATCATATAAATGGCATAAATATTTCTTCATTAATTTTATTTCTGAAGTTTTTGCAATAAATTTTGTTTAAATTGTATTTTCCTATCAAGATTTAATGAACAAAAACTAACAACCTGTTATTTTTTAAAAGCCTTTTGAATGAAGGGCTACTCCTTGACGATGATAATTTTGTTAAGACAATGACGCAGAAGTGACATCAATTCTGCAGTATTGTAAGCAAAATTTAATAATGTCAATAGAAATTACAATCAGAATGTGGCTAGTTGAAACATACTGACAAACAAAACTATGCACCTGAAATAGTTAATTAATAGCATAGATGACAATACAACAAAGTTCACAACAAACATGGCCAACACTCGTCAGTCAGCAGTTTCACTGTCTAATGCATTTGTTATGACCCCAGGAAGGCTTCCAAAAGAAATTACTTATGTGCAAGTTTTTTTTGATGGATTTTGTTTCCGTTTGGCTTTGGTAAATTATAAAAAAAGCTTGACAAAATTCGGAAGCTTTTACATTCAGTGATAAAACTCGACGTACTTTGTTCAAGCATTGCCTAAAAGAGCAAAACCTACTGGGGATGTAGAAGTATAGCTTCATCAATGCATATTAATAATTAAAAAAACTATGATACTATGATGTTGATGGTGATAAAAAAATTAACAAAAACGTTATGAAATGATTTTGCAATCTATATATATAAACTATAATTACATATATAGCTTCACACCTGATGTAAACTCTACCATTACGGTTTAAAGATTTGGAAATTATTTCACTTCACTCCACTTTTAGTAATGAATTATATAATATATTGGGTTAACAATTTCTCCTTTTCAGCCTCCACAATCACTTCTAATTTTTATAAACTGTTTCTTGTTTCATTCTGAATTATATATTTTGTTTTGCCATGCTTTCATGTTTTTGAGTATGTTTGTATTATGTATATACCTTTTAACAATAGCACTTTTAGTACATCTGCCAACCTTATACAACATTCAATAATTTCTTAATGGCCATCTGTCTAGATTAGCCCTTATGGTTATTAGGGATAACCAGCACTCAACCTTGTATTTTTTATTCCATTTTTTCCTGTGTAAATAATCTTTGTATAAAACAGTGCTAAATAAAGTTTTCTGTTGTTGTTAAGAAAAACTCATTCTTATGACAAATGAATGATATCAATATAGTAGTTCATACGCAACTTTAGTTGCAAGCAGATGCCAAACTAGTACAGAGGTAAACAATGCTGCTGGGAGACTTTAAAAATTGCATTTGAGGGGACACTGGTTAGTGCAAAGTTTGCAACATTTCAGGAAGTAACACCTATTGCAATAGTAAGACAAACCACAACAGTAGTACTGTGTAAAGACAAAGCTACCATCCAGTCTATACCATTGCCTCAAGACTAACAGCAGCAGTTGAAATGTCATGCTTATCATCTAGTTATGACCGAATTGTGAGACAATGGAATATTTATTTTATTATTTATCTTTATTTTATCAGCAAAATAATAATATTAATGATAATTGAGATATCACTAACAACTGTTTATTGACAGAGTTGGCAAGGTATAATATTTTCCATCAAAAAACAGCCTAGTGCAACCAAAAATGTGTTATATACGTATACATAAAGTACATTCAATACAAGGGTTAATTATATCATAACTCTAGAGTTGCTTCAATAACACCCTCATTACATGGCAACATCTTTGTTGCCGTTTAGACTTAATATTTAGTCTTCTCATATTTGATTTTCTAATTATTACTTTTCCTTCTGCCAACAACCATTTCTCGTTTTTTAATAAAAAGAATGAAAACAAACAGAGAGTGAGAAGAGAAGAAAATATTAGCCGAGTTGCTAGACTTTATAACTGGTCTGGATTTCCAAAGGCGATACTGGTTTAGTTATTATAGCAAAACCATGGAAATTAGCTCAGTAACTGATTGTTACTGCAAGCGAGTAAAATGCTAGGTTTTTAATGCTTTACCTGGATAAAAATTTACTAAGTAAAGTCGATAATTTGACATCTTCAATTGAGAAGGTTTGTACAGCTGACACTCCAAATGTTTGCATCTCATTCGAATAAAAATTTATAATTTTGTTCTTTTTATTATCAGTGCATGGTGCAACAGATTTTTAAAATCTACGAGTACTGTGCTGAAAAACTATCGAGTAAGATCTTTAAAAACATCAGCAACACATGATTTCACTGCATCTAACCGATGGCACAAGTCACAACTTTCTTGCCCAAGATTTAGAGTGAATATGTTTAAACGGTGTCGCGCAGAAAATTTGGTTTCTTTGAAGATCTAGCTAGGGTGGTATACGATAATTTCGTCACAAGATACAAAAATCGGTCATTCTTCAACCGGAACCATAATATTTTGAAACATATCACAACAAAAGCAACGGATACGCAAATAATAAGGTAATTGGAATTAAATCTCAGAAAACACATGACAAGGAAAGTTCATGCATACTACCGAACTTTGACATGAAACATGTTCTAACTTCAGGTAGTTCGTCAGCTTAATAAATCTTTGGCAATTTACTCACAGTGTCTTTAAATTTATAGTAAATCCTGCAATGCAAAAAAAAACAGCATATATATCATTTCGACCTAAACTCGGGAAAGGCTAAAGGATACATGCATATGATTTCGTACGAGGACCCCAAAATCAATATGAAAATCGCCACTCCTTGCCAGCATTTCGAGTGAAAGGAGAAGCAAAGACAAAAAAAAAGCATTCAAACTGCAAAAACTTTGACCTGGGTGTACATACCTGTGCCTTGATCGTTTTTCCGTCAACTTGAATGCTTCTTGTTGCAAATTCTACACCAATGGTGGATTTAGATTCAATGTCAAATTCATTCCGTGTGAAGCGAGATAAGAGCGATGACTTCCCAACTCCAGAATCTCCAATCAAAACAATTTTGTACAAAAAGTCGTAATGATCATAGCCTCTTGAAGCCATTACTCATAAATTAAATCTTAAAAATTGGAAAGGTAGAACAGCAAATACACTGCACAGAGTACAATCAGAGCCGAAGTCGGTCTGTTCACGTGATCAGTCATGCTGTTTTGCTCTCCCTATATTTGGAATGCATTGAGATAAAATAAAATTACTAAAGAGTAAAATTGCTGAAATTTTGAAAGTTTTGTTATGCGTTAAAAAATGGTGAATGTCATACAGCAATGTTATTTATAATAAAGTTTTTACAAATCTAAGACTATCTATGATTAGTATCTTTGAAAAATGTAACTGACTTAAGTGGCCTTTGCCTTTGGCTTTGTCCTCGACTTCAGTCGTCGATCTCGATCATGCGCGCACGCATGACGTTGACGTCGTACTTCTAAAAAGCGAGCAAAGAAATGATATCATTCGTTCCGAACACACTTACATGCACAATTACATCACGTACAACATTTGAGTAGGCTCAAGAACTAGTTGCAAAGGTGTCGTTGTGAAAGGGAGCGAGGGAAGGGGTGGAGTGGATACTTCGCAACGACCCCCTCTGGCTCCCCCCTTTAGTTTCCATTTTTAAATGTTTCATTTTCAAGTACAAACATAATACTTTGCAACTTCAGCCCCGCAGTTGAACGGATGTGCCCATTAAATTAACTGCACTCAACACTTGTTGCTTCCCAGTGTGTGAACATGGGCCTTGACGATCTTTTAAAAAAAAAAGTTGAAGGGGGAACTATTTTGGTGCCCAGACTACCCCTTTCCAAGTCTCCTACTTTTTCACGTTGCTCCTCATAAACCGCCCAAAGCTATATAAATGTAAGAACTTATCATTACTAGATAACAGAATGTAGAATGACTAATTTTATTGCATTTTAGGAGCAATAATATACAAAACTCAACTTTCCCATACATTTGCTTATAAAAATATGGTTCGTGACGGGAGCGTTAGACTACGAGCAGTCCCTATTTTTCCTCTTTAGTTCGTCGAAACCGGTGAATCAAGATGGCGGACGCGCACCACAATGCTCAGACGAAGAGCTAACGCTCGAAACGTCAGCTTTTCCGATCATCTCACGGCGACGATAATTTATTTATCATAAAATACTTCAAGATTATACTACTCGCCGACGCATTCAATAGTTTTTTAAAAACTATATACCATAAGTAAAAAACCTATAGTTAATTTGGAGTCTGTTATTTATAACGAGAAGCCGTGAGACAAAGGCTGTTTATTTCTTAACTACAAACAAGTACACGATACTTTTTATTGTTCCGAGTTCTGTTTTTGCGGCAAATGCGACGCAGGCTAAATTTCTTTGGCCAAATTGCAAAAGTCCATGTCCTGAGGAAGACTGGGTGCTAGGACGTTGGTCACATGGCGGCCATTTTGGAACACTGCGTTGTCAAAACAAGTCAAATTGCACGCAAGTTTTTCTAAGGTACAAGGTGTTTGCAGGTTGTAGCTTGTCGTTAAATTCTCTACTTTGTCAAAAATGAGAGCAATTAGTTGTGGTAACGTTTTTTGTTTTCACTTGTTTGTAAACGGCCAGGGCCTTCGTGGAGCGCTCTTGCCAGTTTCATGAAGTGATAAATAATTTGTTTCACCCCATCGCAGTGTCTTTTGACTATAAGTTTATCAAACAAGAGTTTATTACTTAATTCAGATCTTCAATGTTTTTTCGCATTGTAACGTTATTAATACCTACTCGATATCCTAAATAAAGTATTTTCCGATCCGCACTTTCTTCAGGACCATGCGATATACTACAGCGCCCAACCCCCCAACCACCCCCC